>CM067345.1:3653716-3711216 GCA_034190875.2 Urechis unicinctus
AAATCCAACTAGAAAATGGGCCCTCCCAAAACATCACACTACAGTAGTATCACATCCGTTACGTCTTGGCCAACGCTGCTCGTCACGTTCTATCACTAATGACTTGCGGTCGGATGCAGCATTCCTTCTGCTCAATTCTTAATCGATCTTGGTCATTTCTCATTGGATAGTATGCACTGTGGCAAGTGTGCGATAGTGATGTAGAGTGCATCTTCTATAAAGACAGACTTGTTGTGTTAGGTGAGATATGGTGATGTTTAGTACATCCTGTACCGGGACAGGCTTACTGCTGTTTTACCTTGTACTGTAGAACAACATGCACATATAACCCTATTTTACGCTCAGTTTGAGGTTGGTGCTTGTCATACGTAACGATGCACACCAAAGTAACATACCTTCGGGTTTATTTGCCAACTACAAGAGGCTCATATTCACGGTTAAATGCAGGTTAGTTTACTCATTTGTGGGATCGCCATTGCTTTGTTCAAATCGAGTGATTTTGTTCCCACACATCGCTTTTGTCCGTCTATAGAGGCTTAGTAGTGAAGGGTAATTTAAAGACATGTGTAGTAAATCACGGTTATATGGTGTAGATATCATCTTGACTGCAATCCACCTTAACGTGATTGGACGTCTCAATGCAAAAACAATGTGTTTTCATATTTGTTTCATAACCGTACAGTGACAAATATTTGAAATATAGTTCACTACTGATTGGGTGGTAACTAACAACCACTTTATGTCATAAGTGATGGTACCATAATCGAGGTTAAAAGAATAGCTTGCTGATTCACATCTATAGCTTTTTATGCTATAAACTTAATGTGACCTGTCGTCTAATTGACCAAACGCTGGCCCTCAACTTCAAATTCACTCGTTCCTATTCAACTGGACAATAAATGATAGTGATGTCCGCGCCAACCATGGAAGGTTCAGGACACTCGTCGCAATGTTGAATTCATATCCACATTCCAGACAGGATTTACTTGTCGTATGACGACTATTTGACATATAAATATAGCAAGCTGATATTCCTGGTCCATCTTAATAACATGAGCTATGCATTTTACCACTGTATCAGCAAGAGACGAGGTGGTGACTGAAGTCCGCCACCTGTCAAGCATATGCAGTCTTTAGAACCCTTGTCCATATAAACCTGGTTATAGACTGGTCTATTTGCGGATATCATATGTTGCGAAACTTCCGCCCTTGACCTTTTTTCAAACCTCCAAAAAATAAGTAGGTGTCATGGCTCACAAAGCCACATGTAGATTTTACGAGCTTGCAGGTTCGTAAGCTTGTAAAATGGAGATAGACGAATATGAATTGGACACTTTTTAAGTTCATTTTTTCTGGCAATCCGCACAACAAAATATTATGATGTCTCCCTAATTTATGGAAGGCTCATGACACACTAGCGCCGCAATGTTTAATGAAAGCTTTCCGAATAATTCAATACGCGACAGGAGATCGTTCACTACTAGTGCGTTTCTGTTGCTAACATATAACTGTAGCTGACTGATTCAGCAAACTCTGCATGAATATGCAGGCATTATGAATTGATTTTTTGTATGAGGGTGGTACCAGGTGGCGTCTGATATACGCCATATCTATTGGAAATACATACCAAACATTGATAATATTTTTTTATGACATGGTCGAATGTTCCCAATTGTTCCCATTTTGATTCCCCCATGTCACTCAAGACCAGCTTGTGGATCACTGCTAGTCTACGCCATAGCAAACCCATACTTTTTGTACCAATACCATTTTGTGATAATAACGTATAACGACTTTGTTGATCAGATTAAAATGAGCATTCTCAAACTCCATGTCTGAATTTCATTCAGCAAGTAGCAAGCCATCATTTATATTTGTTGGTACCAAAGCGCCAAAAATAGACCATTAACCCACATGACAGTGTTTCTGCGCACTAATCGTTTGTCAGGTCCTCCCTAGAGACACTTCAGTAAGCCAGATTCTGACCAAATACGCATAAAAGGTGATTCAGTGTGTGGAAATCCAACGATAATTACAACCAAGTCCCTTGCTTTATGCAGCTCAATATCAAAGGGCATGATTATTGATAAGCTATTCATCGCGAATATGCAAAACTCATTTTCACATTCACATGCCTTAGCAAATACCCAGACCGACATAATCCCCCGTATAGCCGTATATATACCTGCGTCCATTAAGATCACCTCCCGTAGCGATGGTCCGCTCTCACTCGATTGCAAACTCAACTCCCAACGCACCATGTTGACTTCATTTCAAACCACCAAAACTAAGACATATATTTCCTGAACCCGCAGTAGACTGTGACGGTAATCTTGTACAGGAGATCCACGAAAGAGTCTTTGTCTACATTGATTGCACCATGTTTTTCGTGGTCTCTGTTTTTAATGTGAGGCAGCCAAAGCCCTGACCTATATTTATAGCAATTATTCACTCTCGCCTCAAAAACTCTATTAAAGAGACTGTTCGAAGCTTCAATGGCCATCAGGATCATTCCGTTATATACATTATTGATGATACTCTTACAGCAACGTAGAGTAATGACATCTTGATGGATGTGCCGCAGAGTTTACATGATGGAAATTATGTATGATAAGTTTTACCATTGTTGATTTGACTGAAAGTATTCCATGATCTACTGCGGGAAATTTTTTTATTCAGTTCTGTCGTTCCATCGCATACACGGTGCCTCCCTCAAAGAGCAACCATGAACCATTAACGTTGCTGTAAACCATTAACGCGCCTCTGAATAGACCTCGCTAAAACGATGTGTTTCTTTCCGCTCGTAGTTCTAGCATAATTGTATTTTTCATAAAATCTTCACACATTCAAGTTGTAGGCATAATATGTGCCACACACGCACCGACAAGCAGGAAGGGTAATGTTCGACAACATAAATTGGCGACCGCCGAAGTAAGTGATTTTTTTCCTAACCACCAGATTCGCTTAGTGCCTGCAGTCGATACTTTACGAATCCACTGGATGTTCAGCAGCTTTGTTGCATCACCTGGAGATGATCTACTGGATGATAAGCCGTCTCTTTCTACCCACATATTTAAATTCCACCTCGTTTTCGTTGCAACATTGGTCGAGCTTTTCCCAACCCCTGTTCCCTTTGTTGTATCGATCCCAAAACCCCTTGGAACATAATTGATGGACCTGCTAGGTAGACGGCCAGCAAACACCATAGCGTTTCAGGGCAATACCAGTGTGTGACATCCCCCCACGTCATGAGCTCCCCTGTTTATTTGGTCTTCATCACGAAGACCCCACTGTACCTCTCCAAGCCCTGATCTTATAGTAAGCGTATCCATTCCCATCCCTCGTACCAACTTATACTAAGACCCGTAAAGAAATGACTACACCTCTATGATTGTATCGGTTCCTGTTCATCATGGAACCAGATATTCTAACTGCCACATTCTGATAAACTACCTCGAAATAAACCTTCCACGTACTCTGTAATGTACATGTGTTCTATAACCGCAGTTCACATGCCACCCCCCCTCCCGTGCACTGTGAATAACCCCAAACATTTATGTCATCTCGACGTGCAAAGCCTTTGCATGAAAGACTGACACCACGTCTACCTTTTCCCCCTGAGTCTATGTCGCCTCCCTTACCGCTGCAACATGGGCCTGCCTCCCATTTTTAGGTGGAAGTCCACCTTCGCGAAACGTTTCCATATCACTCACCAACCCCCCTCTGAATACTACCCCGCTATCTGTTTCAGGTTCTTCCCACTTTAGACGTCAAGCCTTACAGGTGTCTTCCTTTTCTGTTGCAACTTAACTCTGTTTTAATCCAGAGGTCCCGAAGGCCACGCAGTACCTGTGTTGCACACTTTTACTCTCGAGACAACTTCCGTAAGGCACTGTTCACCGTCTACGACAATCATCATTTCCTTATTACTCTTTCGAGATACTCCTGCCGAAGTAGCTCTATCTTCTTTCACTATTTCAAGCGCCAGCGTCATGGTGTCTGCAAAGTGATGAAGCATCTGCACATTTTTGTTGCCTGGATCATATTCCATGACCAGCTGCAGCTTGTCTAGGCGCGTTTTCGCGATCCCGGAATACTGCTCCTGAAACGTGCACCACTCGAACATCACTCTGTAAATTATGTCGCGCACTGAGTTCCTCCGCTCCTGAGTGTGTCTCTTCCGCTTAGACATTGGCTCCTGATGGTTTCAGCAAATCTACTCATTGGTTTGTTAGGCATCTTCTCAGCACACTATAGACCTCACAATCAGGCAGGAATAACTGTCCGACTACTGAGTGGCCATCCGAAGTACGAGCGTAGATTTGAGACCGAAACGCGCGACAAGACTACTACACGAAACATTGACATTTCATGTAGGTACTGACGGTCTGCTGTTGCAAGCGCTTTGGTATACATTGCATGTAAATATAGGGCTTGCCACCTTCTCTTCAAAACTTCTGCTGCCGCCTCACTTTTGATTACCTCTGATAGATGACTCCATTGCCTTTATCAATGCTTCGCACCATCTTGTAGACTCTGTCCGGTCTATTCGCTTGAATGTCGGAACAAATTCAACTATGATGTGCAGCAGGCAGTTTGTGCAATAGTGTTAACGATGACCGCAGCAAACGACTCTAGCTTCTCTTGTGCTCGTTTGCATTCAAATAGAATCTCATGTGCTACCTTAACGGTCTTGAGCATCCTCCAGATTTTTCACTCCAGTGTCGTTACTTAGACACTATTCCCGTCATTTATACGTACATACTATCGTACAGGGTTCGGTGACAATGTTACAATTTCGTCCGTACACGACGTATCTGGTGATACCACTAACCACGTACTCGTTCCTATTGACTGCTCGTCATTGCACATCTGCTGGCCCTCACGAGTTCACGCCAGCCTATTCTTTCTGCAGCTACTGATGAAGCAGCTGCCAGTCCATATTCTGTCCAATTCCGTACGTCATCGAACCAAGCTGTCGATGGTCTACCCCGACTTCCCTTCTACTGCTCCTTGTATAATGTCCTTCTCGAGCCCTCCTCTTCGTATTATGTGCCCAAAGTACCGCAACTTCCTGAGTGCCGTCTGCTTTCTTAGCATCTTCTCGCTCCTGATGGTATGGAGCACCCAACGATTGGTCTTCCTGGCAGTCCAAGATATTCTCAGCAACCTACGGTACTCTCACATCTCAAAGGCATCTATGCTTACTGGTCGGACTTTGTCAATGCCCACGACTCAGAGCCATAATAGGCAATTGCAAAAGCTGTAGCATGCTGAGGTACTGACACCTCTGCTTTTCCATATCGTTGCCATATTTTGGATGGTTGTGCGAGCCATTGCCAGTCTTCTCCTCATTTCTTTCTTGCTGCCGCCCTCACTATTGATGAGTGATCCCAGATAGATGAACTCATCGACTTTATCAATCTTCTCACCAGCGAGCAAGAAATCCGAGCGGTCTATTCGCTAGCTGTCGCCAACCATGATTTTCGTCTTCTTTACATTCAGCAACAGTCCTTTGGGACAACTAGTGTCCTTGACCGCAGCAATCTTCTCTAGCAACTCGGACTTGCTCGTTGCCATGAGGGTCGTATCATCTGCATAACTAAGGTTGCTCCTTCGTACTCCCCTAGTCCCGTCCTTCTAGGGCTTCCCTCATTATATCTTCTGCATACAGATTGTACAGGGTTGGTGACAATATACAACCTCGTCGTACACCTTTACCGATCTTGAACCACTCAGAAGGCCCACACCTCGTTCTAACAGATGACTCCTGGTCATTGTACAATCTGCTCATGAGATTTATCAGAGGTTCCTGGAAACCCATAGTTGTCTGATTGTTCCATAGCTGGAAATGGCTGACACAGTCAAAAGCCTTTGAGTAGTCTATGAAACAAATGGAGAGTGGGATGTTATGGGTCTTGCACTTCTCTATGATCAGCCGGATGTTAACGATGTGCTCTTGTGTGCCTCTATCTTTCACAAAACCAGCTTGTTGTTCTGAGATCTCGGATGAGTAATTTGCCTTGATCCTGTTGATGATTATTTTGAGCAGTGTCTTACTGGCAAGTACTATGAGGCAGATGGTCCTGTAGTTGCTACACTCTTTTTTGCTGCCTTTGTTATGGAATGTCACAAACGCTGCATAGCTTCCACAGTTTATCTATACCCTCCTCACCCAGTGACTTCCACGGTTCTGCTGGTATTTCATCTATTCCTGGTGATTTTCCATTTTCCATTTGTTTCAGTGCACACTCGACTTCCTCTCTCATTGGTGGTGGCTCTCTCGTTGCGCAAGGTTTTAACATGACATCTTGGTCCTGCTGATTTTTCTCTTCTTGGTGTCTTCTTCCTCCGTTAGTGTATTTCCATCGCTGTCATTAATGACGTCTGCCTGAGTAGACCACTTGCCAGTAATTTCTTTTACCAATCTGAACACCTTCTTTGCGTTGATGTTACTGTGTTCCATCTGTAGGCACTTTTCTTCCAGAAAAGTCTTCTTATCCTCACTCACTTGCTTGTTGAAGTCACAGTTTAGCTTTCTCCATTTCCGATCATCTCCTACAATCTTAGCCATTCTTCTCTGTTCCGCCATCTCTACAGCTGTGGCAGACATCCAGGGCTGTTTCTGCCTTTTCCTAGTTAGTAGATGGGTTTTTGCAGCTGTGGTTATGATGTCTTTCCTCTCATCCCGAAGTTCGTTAGGAGTGCATTCAGTCTCGTCATACATATATATATATATATATTTACATATATATATTTATGTATATACATATATATATATATATATATTTATATATATATATATATATATGTATATGTATCTATATATATATATATATATAAAAGTATATATATATATATAGAGAGCATATATATATATATAGAAGTATATACATATAAATATATTCATATATTTACCGCCCTATATATATATAGAGATATAGATATATATAGATATATATATAGATAGATAGATATATATATATATATCTAGAGAGAGAGAGATATATAGATATATTTTGATATAGATAGACATAGAGATAGAGATAGAGATAGATATAGAGAGATCTATATCTATCTCTATCTAACTATATTAGATATATCATATCTAGAGAGAGGAGAGGGAGATCTATCTCTCTCTCTCTATATCTCTCCCTCTCTTATATATAGACTCTCTCTCTAGGGGATATAGAGATAGAGAGATATATCTATCTCTCTCTCTATCTATATATATCTTTCTCCCTATCTACATCTATCCCTCTAGATATATATATATCTATCTATACCCCCTCTATATATCTATATACCCTCTATATCTAGATATGTCTCTCTCTATATCTCTGTCTATATATATAGATATGTTTATACATGTATATATATATATATATATATATATATATATCTATGTGTATCTCTCTCTATATATATGTATACATATCTCTATGTATCTATATATTTAAATATATATATATATATGCGTTTCTCTCTCTATATATTTATGTATATATATATCGATCGAATATATATTTATATATATATATATGTATATCTATATATATATATGTATTTATATATCTCTATCTACATATAAATTTATATATATGTATATATATATATATATATAAATATATATATATATATATATTCATATATATATATAAATATATAAGTATATACAAATATGTATATATATATATTTACCGCCTATATATTGTAAAGGTTGTTCGGTGCGTCCGAGTATAACCTTGTGATTGAAATTAGAAGTCTTTATTATTCCACTGATGCTTTTATTACCATTCTCTCACATCCGACATCTATGCATGATAAATCGTAGCATCTGAGCACCGTGAATCTAGAATACAACCAAAATTATACAATGAATGCGCTTACAAATTCAAACCTAGAATTTACATCAAAGACATTTAAACCATCGAAACTTACTGATTACAAATCAAAACATCAAAACTTACAGCACTGACTCCTGTCCTTCCAATTGTATGCACACGACTCCATATTGGTAAATATCCATGTCACATATATTCAAAATAAAAATGTCCTTGTTTACTCTTTTGGTTTGGAACTTTTCTCTCTTTTCGCGGGCTTCCCACTTCCGCTTCCTACCAAATAACCTACGGAGGGGCAACTGCACAGAATATCAATTAATAACCGGAGGGGTCACTAACCCAAAAATGTGCCATTTTACATATATATATATATATATATATATATATATATATATATATATATATATATATATATATATATATATATATATATATATATATATATATATATATATATATATCTAGATATATATATATAGAGATCTATATATATATAGATATATATATGAGTCTCTATATACAAAGATATATGCTATTTATGTATCTCTGATATATCTCTACCTGTTCTTTTTTCTATATATATCTACATATATATCCTCTCTGCCTTCTCTCTCTCTTTAGAAATATCTTATATATATACGCAGTGCATAATCCGCAGTGAGTAATCTCAACATTCTGACCAAGGCGTTCGTGAGTCTAAATCTATTTATGTATGGTTTTTTCTTAAGCCTTCTTCTCAATTAAACACGCAGTGCATTCCGGAAGAAATCTTGTGAAATCCGATTTTAGCCTTTCTTGTCCGATTCGATTACCAGTTATTAACAAATATTACCCGTATGACCATTATTCACGTTCGATCTTTCCATGGCTGTAACACCTACCAGCAACCTATTGTTTGCGATGTTGTTAGCCGAGTTTGAACCCAGACATACATGATCTGCAGAAAGCAAACTCGCATAATGCAACTGTTTACATACCGCCCTCATATTCATTTAATTTTCTGCTGCTGTTCATACATCATAACCATTCCCTGACATCCACTAGGGGAATGTACGTCATATCGCCGAGAATTGATATGTATAGTGGTTACAATGCCTCTATTTTTTGTAGACATCCACCTACCATGTATCATATATATTATTGTAATAGTATAGTTATGTTTTTATCTGAATGAATTAGATTAAACTACTTAGAGATATATATATGGGATATATATATGGGCATGGGGTTATTATATAGGAACGGCATAATTCAAAAAAACGGATTCGCCAACCAAAATACAATTGAAAACTCAGAGAAAACAACTTCTGTCAAGCGACGAGGATCCATTAAACTACAGTTAATTAATGGTCTCCTCAAAGTCAGACCGGATATAATAGTCATTCATTCTCTCTGCTTTCGAAGAAATGCCTTTTGTTTCAGAGAAGCGGACATATATGTTGCACAACTTTTGTGGAGAACAACCTAAAAACCATAGATATCAGAAGGTAATATGTTTGCATATTCATAAACGGACATCCATGTCCGCGTTAGTTTAATCGATTAGGGCTCACCACCGCAAAGTCATGATGTAAATATAAGCAAATGTGGCTGGGAAGCATTTTCCCATTACCTGCGTCAATCCTTATCGCGATTTTTTGCCGTACATATCAGGCATGGACACCCCTTTTTACGTGCTATTAGAGTACATTAGCTTGTCTTAGGTGTTATGAATACTCGTCGTACTTTATTCATCCATATTCTCGCGGCATAAACCAGGCAAACCACCACATGGGTCTCATATAGGGACGCTGTATTGTAATGTCCACTCATACGCCATGTGGCAGGCTTTGTTGAGACGACAGGGTATTTATTGTGGTCGATTAACAAACATACCTTAAGGAATGTTGTTTAATCTCAATCAGCGGCCTATACCGAGACAATTGACAAACGGCGTTATATCTAACTGGTTGCTATGTTTTAAACTCAAGATTCGCTGCATTTGTTTTGTAATTTTAAATAATCACTTTACAATATAAATAAAACTGCATGAGTAGGCATCAAGATCGTCAGATTATCTCTTGATGAATTAATGACCACGTTTTTTATCAATCTCGTACAACCATTACAAAGAGGCGGTTCAAAATCTCTTTTCATTTTTCAACTAAAGAAAAAGGCCACCTGCACGTTTCTCTAACATTTGTAATTGTTTCTGCAATTAAATAATTTGCCCGTAATCTAAGGAATATATATAAAGATGTTGCGTTAGTGAATGGCTGTGGTCCTATGAGAATGAGCACACTCGCCGAAGGCAGGTCTAATTGTAAGGACATGTATGTATGATCATAAAACCCAGCACTCGCCTGATGATGTCACGTATCTGTAAATATGACCACTGATTTTCTCATCACGTTTTAGGCATTCGTCATGCAGGTTATTCAATTATGATTAAGTATCCGCCATGATTTCATTGTATCTGTTCAATTCATTCCAATAGTTACGATGAGTGCAAGCACTGTAATGTTTCTCATTAAGACTATGTACCCAGTTACATTGATACGTAGAGCGAGCAGTCGTCGCTCCCTAATGTTTAATAGGTGACGAACTCAGATGACGATGATGGCGTTAAATGAGACTCATTCACTTCCGCTAAAACTTGTAATGGGTTCTCTGGACTTTTATCTTACATCAATTTCGCACTGATTAGTATTCTGCCCAGCTAAATACTATATGAGATCATTAATATCTGGTTATGCATATCAAAGACTTACGATGTTGATATATGAACTCAATATCAGTATCCTAATTTAACTCAAAACTACGTTGTATGCAGTCATTTCTATACAATTATTCATCATGATTGAATCCTTCCAAGACCTTGCTGCTCACTGATGGGCTCACAACATTATATGGCAGCTCAGGAATAGTTCAACCTGGGTCCTCCATTGCAGGATAAGCGTCCTTGACATTGCTGTTTGAACAAATAATCTATGCCTATGTTAAGCGACAGCAAAGTACCCGGCAATCTGTATATACCATATATCACCAGTAATGTCAATGTAAGCCGCTGAACACGTAAAGTGATGGCATCATTTCTGAAAAGAGGTGTACCTGATCTGATGCCTCAGTGGTACCGTTCTGGACCATCGTCCCACAAGCATGGATGTGGCAGCTTTGTCCGCGCATGGGGTGTATGTCGGGCGTATAATCTCACCTAAGAGAGCTAACTGGCATATTGAACATCCTCACTCACCTGCGTTACAATATCAGATATTTTTTGTGTTTTGTATTATCTGTGTCTATCATATGAATCTGAATAACAATGTCACGGTATAATTTTGGAATCAATTTTGCTTTCTCTAGCAATGCTATTGCTTCGGTGTTGAAAAAGCATATTTTGCCGATACAAAATGAATCGGTTCATTGCTATACAGTCAAATATCCGACACTTTCTGAATTGAGACAACTGTAATTGGTAATTGTTGTCTAGCTTACAACATTATTGATGGTCAATTTGCTGCAATATTCCGATAAGTTGTAATCTGTCAAACCAGAATACCTGAGCAGATTGTGAATGAGTAGGTATTAATTATTTCAGTACTTCATGCTGTTTGATAGTGTTATTTGGCACGTATGCACAATATCATAAGCTGATTAAGAATGAAACGTTTCGGACAGTTATTAAGCAGGACATGTTATATTATTCTTGAAATGGCATTTTTACCACAAGCAGCCTCCATATTGGGCAAGGCAACAACACAATCATTAATATAAACCTCATGCTGAAGACAGGTAGTTGGATAAATTGATATGCAATCATTATTACTAAGGACGTCATACCAAGAAGCAATAGATGACTGACTGTGATCTGACAAAGCAACCATAGCAATTACCTGTTTCCGTATGGGTTGATTTAAGACCTAGTCTATATAAGCAATATACCTGAACACATAGAATGGAATTTTGTGACGCGCATAGATCGTACGTTTTGTTTGTCAATAAAGAAAACGATTGATACAGATAGCCAGTTATTACAATGAGGAGGACCTAGATACTGATGTCACATTCTATTCTTTGCTGTGTCAAGGGTAACGTTCTCCCAATAATAATTGATGTAGAATGTCAACATTACAAACGCATCCTATAATAGCAGTATGTGCCATTTCACTTGTAGCGTTTGCAGTCAACTAAAGCACATTGTCATTGCATATTGATTTGTGCTGTTAGGTATAATCCACAAAATCCAATTAGATAATGGGTCCTCCTAAAACATCTCAGTACAGTTACCTCGTTATGTCTCGGTTACCGTTACTAGACATATTCTAAAACTGTGGCTCATGACTTCCGGTCGGATATTTTACGGTAGAATAAAAGCTTTCCGAGAATTCATATGCTAGAAAGGAGTGAATCTGCATGACATATAAATGTAGCAATTTGCTTAAGCAAACAAGGCATGGATGTTACTGGTCCATCTTAATGAAGTGCGCCACCAGTTCTTCCGTCTGCAAGCTTAAATTCAGATACGTTCGCCACGAATCCGTTTGATTTCAGCTATCAATACAAATTGTTAATAATTAGGCTCAGGATGAACGAATACGGAATTCGAAATGTTGCTTTTAACGCGAATTCTGGAAATCATTGGAAGCTTTCAGCATTGGACAGAAATCTGTCAAGAGCAATTGCTAGAAACTACAAAGTATGCACAGCAGCTGTTTTCTAGGTCTGGCCAATAATTATTGCCAAACTTCGAGCGCTGAGCCAGTTTAAGGTTATAAAATCGTTTATCGCGAAGATCGGAAAGCGGATTTTAAGAAGCACAAAGAAGCAGAATAAAATTATAATGCTCTTTACCGGTTCAAAGAGCAATTGAATTTCTGAAGAATATACATACATACTTATATTCATAAATACATACATTCATACATACATACAGACATACACACATACAGACATACATACATACATACAACATACATACATACATACATACATACATACATACATACATACATACATACATACATACATACATACATACATACATACATACATACATCATACATACATACATACATACATACATACATACATACATACATACATACATACATACATACATACATACATACATACATACATACATACATACATACATACAGGTGCAGTGACATAGAGAATAACACACCCCTGTCATTTTTAATATTATCAACTGTTAAGAAAGATATGATTAAACCCATGTATCATTGTTCTGGATATATGAGAGAATGAACCGCCACCTGCCGGCCAGTAGTGCACATACGCTCGAACTTGCATACGATTCGACATTTTCCATAAACACATTTCTCGATATGTCACTCCCATTTGAAGAACCGTCGACGGTCTTGATTGGCAGTTGATTGGCATTAGTCTCGAGGTATTGATGAAGACCGTGCATCGGACTAAGATTTGCTTCAGCAAAGCATAACAATGAAAAAATCTATGTTTCTGTTGATTAAGTGTATATGTTATATGATTTCTACAGGACGTGATATATTGTGCCTTGTAATTCTCTTGACATTTATACTTGAGCCACGTGTGTTCGAATGTCAATGTGTGCGGGTACAAATAGACTACATTGAGAGATGTACTTACAAATTAACCGATTTGTTCGGAAATGTGTTATACGGGCACATTTAAACAATACCAAGATCTAATTACTATATCAAATCAACACCAGCGGCTTGTTTAACCTTTATGGATCCCTCATACGCATGAACAGTGTACGCGCATTGAAGCTGAGGGTTTTGACACCTCTGTTAAGGGTATATGTTTAGATGTTGCCTACATGCATATCTTTGGCGTATATGCAGAGATTAGTTATGTAACAGCTGTGTTGATATGCCTCCGCGTTGGCTTCCTGCATTCAGCATTTGCTGTTGTCTCACTTACGCCCTTCTCTATAGAAAGTAACATTGTAGAGATATATTTACAATATTCCATAGTTGATGGCGGTTGAGGGGATTGTAAATGCTACTGCTAGTGATATAGAAACATCCAGGCAATCATAGCGGATTGAGGCTGCCGGTTATCTATAGCTGTCATTTATGACTCTTCCTATATCTACTAATGCTGCGTCAGTAACACACAAGCTCACGTTATCCATCCACTGACACGGCGACCAATGCAGTTAATACAATATTACATCAAATGTACATTACGTTCGCAATCTCGTGACTGTGGCATACTGAACACGGCTGGTGTTGTCTGTGAGATCCATTGGTAGCTCTTATAAATGTCTGTCCGTGTCAGATGTGACATGGGTAATAAGTAACACATTACGTCGCTTGATAAATGGTATTTGTTTGGGCGTCAGAGTTAGATAACAATAGCATAATTATTTCATTAACAATAAGTACTAATAAATACACAGACCTGCATTATTTCTTCCGTGTCTTTGCCAACTGAATACACTGAAATGAACCAACATTTTAATCAGGCTTTTAGGAGTACCTAATCAAGCGACAAAAAAGTGACATGCCAAGCATATGCTGTCTTTGAAACCCTCATCAATATAAACCTGGTTATCGACTGGTTTTCTTACAGATAATGATGTCAAATGTTGCGAAGGTTACGTTTTTTTAACCACCAAAACATGGGTAGGTGCCATGGCTAACAACGCCACCTGTAAACTTTACATTACAAACATAGAGAATTGCTGGGTGGTAAAATGAAGATAGACGCATATAAACGGGAATATTTGTAACTCGTGCATGGAAGGTTGCATATATATATATATATATATATACAAACATACATACATACATACATACATATATAAATACATACATACATACATACATACACATACATATATACATACAGGACATATATACAGACATACATATTGCTACATACATAATACAGACATACATACACATACATACATACATACATACATACATACATACATACATACATACATACATACATACATACATACATACCATATACATACATACATACATACATACATACATACATACATACATATACATACATACATACAGACATACATACATATAGATATATATACAAACATACATATATGCATACATATATATATATACAAACATACATACATACATACAGACAGACAGACAGACATACAGACATACATATATATATACAAACATACAGACATGCATACATACAGATATATAGACAGACAGACATATACAGACATACAGACATACATACATACATACATACATACATACATACATACAGACAGACATACATACAGACATACATACATACATACAGACATACATACATACATACATACATACATACATACATACATACATACATACATACATACATACATACATACATACATACATACATACATACATACATACATACATACATACATACATACATACATACATACATACATACATACATACACCCTGGTGAGACTCAAGAAATAATTGATTGCTTGCTAGGCCTACGTCAGTTCCATGCGGATCTTTTCTACAAATACCATTTGGGATAATTGATATGAGAACATTTGAGCACAAATGGACTTGATATGAATAATAGAATGGTCCATTGGATAAATGAACGTTTGCTGTCAGTATTGGACATCACCATTTTACTAACATCTCGTTCGTGTATTGATTGCTTACATACTGGTAAAGGTGTTTTCAAGGCTTTGGAGTAACAGGTTTTGGCAAAATGCAATCACAAATTTGCAATGTTAAGTGCATTACAAGCTGTGGCAAATGGGGCATCGAGGAATAACAGTGTGTCCATTAGCTACATAGTGCTCTCATTTATATATATATGTATATATATAAATATATATATATATATATATATATATATATATATATATATATATATATATATATATATATATATATATATATATATATATATATATATATATATATATATTATATATATATATTTCTATTGTTTTTGACGTGCGATATATCTTGAAGCTCAAGTATAGATTATTCTACACAGAAGATTGTAGATTTGATGTTCAACAGGGCGGTATGCTCCAGTACTACCACTAAGCATGTTGTTGTACTTTGTTAGGCTGCTCCAGTGCTATGTAATTAATTTTATGCCATCTTCTAGTCGTTCTTTTTAACAGATGTTGCTGAATTGAATAAAGGATTGTTGATAAATAGGTTACAAAGACATCAAGATAATAACTGCAAAATTATTCCAAAGCGAAAGCTGCTGTTGCCATATAAGTGCAGTGTAGCTCGTCTGCATAACCTGAATTATTTGTCAATTCATACCCCTATGAATTTCGATGTTTCTGTCAATAACCAATTATAAATTATTTGCATATATTTGTGTGCTTTAAATAATTTGCGAATGTTTTCTCAAATATCCGATGGCATACATAATTTTCTGTCTGAAACTATCTAACAACAGATAGTTTACTTGCGTGGAACTTCATGAAAACGCTATTTTTCATTATTTGAACACGCTCCTTAATTGCACGAATGGCTAAGAGCAAGGACACAATTAAATGAGCAGCAATGAGTAATTCCAGTATGTGCTTAATTTAATTGGACCGAATGATTGTTTGAGTGATTCGATCATTAGAAGACTACTTCCGCAATGCCCTTCTACCAAATATTACCTACATCAGCAAATGAGAGTGCATTGCCTGAAATTTCACAAAAGCCATTGGGTACGCACCTAAATATTACCCTTTAATGGGTGAATGGCGATTTACATCACCATGGTCTGAGAAACGTTGTACATTTAAATATGACGATTGCGATTATTGTTATTGCAGCCATTCTGTCAAAAAGCTTAAACGAAGACACCTACATTGAATCAGGCGGATGACAGCCAATTGATTAAGCAATGTTAATTAAATCCTACATACAGAGCAGCAAACAACAACTAGCAACACCAGACGGGCAGCACATAATCAGGTTATGTGTCACAAGCTACAGCAACATGTCAATTCAGGGAGGCAACAGTGCATGAAAATAACAATATAATAATGACGTATCCTGTAAAAGAATATGTTAAAAGCATTATATGCAATTAATTATTCTAGTTCAATATCTCTGCAGAACAACAAGTGCCAAATAGCATTTGTTGCCTCTGGAAAGTTGTATATTGCATTTATAAAAATGAATATGACTGATTACGACTTTTATTATATTTTCAGTGCAGCGCACAATGTCTAAAAACTTTTTTTCTATCATATATATTTCATCAGTGATTAATAGGCACTGTGGTATGCAGGTATAGTCAACTAGGTGAATCCATAATGCAGCGAAGGATCAAAGCGCCCATGAGCAAAATAGTTATGCATTGTGACTTCAACAACAATATACAACTGACATAGAAGGCTACATATATCATTATGTAACGCAAGGATGGAAAGATATTTTCATGCAAATACACTTTATCATTGATTTAAGTTATCCCTGAAAAATATATTTCAACTTTACTATGCAAATGTCTTGCTCAATGTCTGCCAAGCCGCGTGAAACACAGCCCTGTCAAACGAGTTTGTACCGGCTTATTCGGCATTCCAGAGGGCGCCATCACTTATCACGAGGTTGTGTTTTTTCAATTTTACATCGAATATTTTGCCTATAAGTGAAAGAAAATAAAATTCAGGGAACATTTGTCATTGTTGTTACCACGCATTCCTTGTTCCAATATATATCCAAAGCACAGGCATTAATGCTAATAATTATAAACTCCATCTAAGTAGTGCATAATGCATTATAAAACATGTCAGTAGCTGATCATCGTCAGCCTGTGATAATGAATGTAGGCTTACGTCATGAGCCTGTGTTGATGGATGTCAGCTGATCATCGTCAGCACTTTCATTCCACACGGATTTGAACAATAACAAGTGCTATAGATGAGATCATCATCAAACAATAGGAGCGATTTGCGATAAAATATAATGGTGTAAATTGATGAATGGAGAGCAAAACTTTCTTCGAATATACATATTCCTCATTCATATTTAAACATTATTTCGACCATTTGGGATTATATGGTAGTAGATAAGATATTGTCAACGACTTGTTAGTTGCTAAAATGTCTTTTTGCTATGATATTCATAATCCGATGGATTCATTCATGAAAGATTATCTTTGTAGGTAACTAAGACTGGAATATCATATTTTAGTGGACAAATCAAAATATTTCAGACATTAAAAGGCAAACGTGTCTTGACTTTATGATGTAGACATAGTGATATATCCCTACGCTACGTATATATATATATTTATATATATATATATATATATATATATATATATATATATGTATATATATATATATATTTATATATATGTATACATATATACACACACACATATATATATATATATATATAATATATATATATATATATATATATATATATATATATAATATATATATATATCTGTAGATATAAAAATATTTATGTAGATATAAACATATATATATTTATATGAATATATATATAAACATATATATATAAGTACATATATATGTATAAATATATATTTATATGTAGATTTATACATATATTCATATATATATATATATATATATATATATATATATCTATTCAAATTCTATATATATATATATATTATATGTGTATATATATATATTCGCATATATACATATATATTTTTATATATATATATTTAAATATATGTATATATATATATATTTATATATATATATTTATATATATATATATATATATGTATATATATATATATGTATATATATACTCACAATTGCAACCATTTTGGACAATATCGACAAAACCGACCATTTTGGGTCATTCGATTATTTCGCTTTTTCGAGCTCAAATTATGTGATATCACGGATGCAAAACATTATACATCTGCCTTGTACAGCTTTCAGTTAATATATTCATTCAAAATTTATTTTAGAAGATTATAAAAATCCTAGGCCAAAATGGTTGTACCAAAATAGTCATGATAGTTTTGTCATGCAAAAAACCAACCATTTTGGAACTTTTTTATAAAACCAACCATTTTGGCCTTTTTATATAACCAACCATTTTGGCCATTTTACATATCTACCCATATTGGCGATTAGAATAAACAAATGAGCCGACCAGCCCTTTTTGCCTTCCGATATTACCAACATTTATTATCCCAACCATCCTACTACTGACAGACCATCGTTTATACAACCTTGGGTTACAAAGCTTAGTCAATGAAAAACCTTAGGGTCAATGAAACCATAAACGACTTAAATTTAATTCCTACACACAAGCTTGCACAAAGTATTGCGCGTTTTTGGGTCTTTCGGGAACCGAAAGAAACTTTTTTCGATTTCGCATTGTTTAAACATAATTCGAACTGTACATTCACAATATTCAACGAGCCATGAAGAAAAAAGTGAAGCTAAATTATCGGCGCGATTCCACGAAATGCTGACGCAATGTCTTGCTCCGAAAAGTTCCGAACCTTGCCGAGCGGCAGGTGTACCGGTCGAACGGAGAAAATATGCATTAAAGTCACCTATTTCAAGGAAGGGAGTTCTTCAACGTACCCGTTATTAATTTGGTTACAAGTTTATACTTAGGTACTGCGAGTTTTAACAAGAATTAGTGATACCTAACATTCTGAAGATTGTCGTCTCTAATTTTGGAGCACGGACGATTCCAAGTCAAAAATGCACGTAGGTCATATATTTTAACGTATTTATATTCTGATTCATGGATAATTAAACTGCCATCATTGAAGTAATTGCTGTAACTATTATACATTTCGATTGCTCTGGGCAGATTAATGTTATTTAACCACTCTGAACACTGTAATCTGTCTGTCAACGATGTCGGACAACATCCCTCGTCCCTTGAATCGGGAGAGTCCAAACAGCTGTCACTATTTATCTCCGTGCGACATGGCGACAGTTTTGCCGCACTTGGCCAAAGTTGCAAAATCCGCTTAAATTTGGTGCAACAAAACAACAAGGTGTAATCTTAAATCAGTTCCAATTAAATGAAAGAAGAAGTGTTTATATATAGTAAATGAAAGGCGAATAAGATATGGTAATTTGAGACAAAATGACTTTCGACTGAAGCTATTTGGGTGTTTCCCAAATCGGTCGCGTTGACAGGCTTCTGTGAAGTTCTGATCAGCTAGCTAGCTATACACTGAATGACACGGACCAGTGGAGGCAGCATCACATAGCGTTATGAACCCATTCCTCGCTCTTATATTATATGGTTCAATAATTTATTTTCGAATTGTTAAATATTAACTGCAATAATGCAAACCAGGACACAAAGTATGTGCATGTCATATAATGATGTGTCCAATTGCATATGTTCATGCATCTATTCACAGTTTGCTTCATCAAGTGTCAAACTGACCTCCAATTGATTAATTGTGCATTCTTTATTACATGTTTTATCTGTTCATGAAAGAGCATCATTGTCTTGCCTTACATTATATTTATTTTGAGAATTAAACTGAATCCCATCTTTTAGTGTGAACGATATAAATCCCCTCAGGACACCATGATTAAAACATGGATTAAACAATCTTTAAGCTTTAAATATATCACCTTTATTCAGTTTGCCACATAATAACATGTAGTAACAAAATGAAAAAAAACCAGCAGCATCTGCAGGCAATGTGCTGAAGGATTTCTTAAGGTCAGGAGTAGGCAGAGGATGAATTTAATTTGTTGATGATTAAACTTTGATTGCTGTTCACTTGCCTATCTAGGGTCACTTAAATTCTACAAAAAATGTATCCACAATAAAGGCATTCAGAGTTGATTCAGCTGAATAAATTGACTTAATGGACTGAATGTATTGACCTCATAAGGGTTAACAATATAAGGAAATCAATTATCAGGATATCATTATCAAGCAAAGCATATCTACAGATAAATTTGAACATGATCAGCAGGAACTTTGACAACAGCGTCTTATGTTGCACCATAAGTAATAACTTTCAATCGGGCCAGTCTTGGTGGGTTTCCATTAGGACACAATTAGTGAATCCATACAACAGCTTGTCCATATGATTCAGCTAAAGATGATTCTCCTGCTGTGCCCCAGCTATAGTTGCACATTCTGTTACACACACAAAGTTAACTTGTCAAACTGCCAATCAGTCTTATATCATAAGAACTAAAGGAAGTCTATGTAAAACATTACACAACATTAATTCTTACCAACCTGATAAGGTTGAGTATCAATACAACATGTCACATGAATCAATCTCTTGTAATTAAGTAAAGGAAGTAAAAACTAATCCCTCTCGTGTGGCAGAAACTGAATCTACATTTGAATATAAACTAATAGAATATTGGTAAAACACATCATAAGCCTGATATTATCAATATGCACTGCAATTATATAACCAATAACAAACCGCCCACCCATCAATAATTAATGTTATCTTCATTCATTGACCACTGATGGCAACTTTAACATTCTCTTTCTGGGTATCCAGATAACAGGCATTGACTAGTGACCACCAGGAAGGTTGCTATGGAGCTTAGCATTGATAAATATACTAGAATTCAATGCTTGACTGCTCCCCTGGGTTGGCTATGGTGCACTTCCTTCTGTCACTTAATAAAATGGTGTCTCATCAACATAAGCCAGCTCTCTTCACCCTTAACCCGAGGTCACATTTACAATTGTACACATCTGAAAATCAGTATATAGTGAATATGAGGACATACATATCTGATGTTCATCTGGAGTTGATTATGTGACAAAGCCAGATGTTCAGAATAAGTCTACAGCCCAGAGAGCTTAGTTCAGTCATCAGTAACAGAGCTGGAACTTAACTAAAATGGCCACCCGACCTGTCCTGTCCTGGTGACGGGTGGCCATGTTAACTGGCCTCAAGAAATACTACCCCTCCAAACAAAAATGATGCCATGTTAGGAGAACCCCAGGTCGGTGACATACTGGGCTGGTGACAAGAACCCCAGGTCAGTGTAACAACTGGCTGGTAATAAAAAGAACCCCAGGTCTGTGTCATGCTGGGCTGGCGATGAGGAGGTGATATGAATTGCAGATAAATACAGAGCAGATTAGGTGTACAACAATGAGACACTATACACAGGTGCATACATCATAACTGCAAGACCATCAATCAGGACCAGGTGGAGCTTAACAGTCATACTGGGTAAACAGAACTTCTGATAAAAAACTTCTACATTAACAGATTGTTGAAGCCATACCCCACACACAACAAATACAGATAATACTCATTGTTTCGGTCATTTTGGTCATTCTGATGGTTTTAAACAAAAATTACATTTAGACATAATATGTCTTTTTAAGCCCCAGTGATTGATATATCTCAACGGAATATGATAAACAAGAGAAGCCAAAACATTGATGAAGCCACAACATTGATGAAGCCACAACATTGACGAAGTCACGAAATTGGTGAAGCCACAGTATTGGTGAAGCCACAGTATTGGTGAAGCCACAATATTGGTGAAGCCACAGTATTGTTGAAGCCACAATATTGATGAAGTTTTAATATTGCTGAAGCCACAATATTGGTGAAGTCACAACACAGCTAAAGCCACAACATTGGTGAAGCCACTGGTATAGCCAAAATATTGGTAAAGCCACAACACTGGTGACGCGACAACATTGGTGAAGCCAAAATTTGGATGAAGGGATAACATTGATGAAGCTACAACATTGGTGAAGCCAAAATATTGATGAAGCCACAACCCTGGTGAAGCCACAAAATTGGTGAAGTCACAATATTGATGAAGCCACAATATTGGTGAAACCACAACACTGGTGAAGCCACAACATTGGTGAAGCCAAAATATTGATGAAGCCACATTATTGGAAAAGGAACAGTATTGATGAAGCCACAATACTGATGAAGTCAAAATATTGATGAAGCCAAAGAATGGGCGAAGCCACAATATTGATGAAGTCAAAATATTGATGCAGCCACAACATTGGTAACTCCTCAACACTTGTGAAGCCAAATATTGATGAAGCCACAGTATTGGAGAAGCCACAGTATAGGTAAAGGCCACAATATTGATGAAGCCACAGTAATAGTGAAGCCACAACATTGGTGAAGCCACAATATTGATGTCACAGTATTGATGAAGCCACAATATCATTGAATCCACAACACTGGTGAGGCCACAACAATGTTGAAGCTAAAATATTGTTGAAGTCACAACATTGGTTAAAACAAAACACTGATAGAGCCACAATATTGGTAAAGCCACAATATTGGTAAAGCCACAACACTTGTGAAGCCACAACATTGTGAAGCCAAAATATTTATGGAGACACAACCACAGTATGTGAAGCCACAACACTGGTGAAGCCACAATTTGTGAGCCTCATATTGGTAAGGCCACAACACTGGTGAAGCCACACATTGGTGAAGCCAAAATATTGATGAAGCTACAGTATTGGAGAAGAAGGTGAAAGCCACAGTATATTGGTGAAGCCACAACACTGGTGAAGCCACAGTATTTGTGAAGCCAATGTTGAAGCAAATCCACAACATTGGTGATGAAGCCACAGTAATATTGATGACACAATATTGATGAAAAGCCAAGGTGAAGCCACAACAATGTTGAAGCCACAACACTGGTGAAGCCACAATTGGTGAAGCCAAAATATTGATTACAGTATTGGAGAAGCCACAGAATGAAGCCAATATTGATGAAGCCAAATATTGGTGAAGCCACTGTTAGTGAAGCCACAATATTGGTGAAGCCAAAGTGAAAGCCCACAACATTGTGAAGCCACAGTAGCACAATATTGATGGTATCATTGATGCCACAGTATTTGTAAAGCAACAATATTGGAAGCCAAATATTGCCACAATATTGCCACAATATTGTGAAGTCACAACATTGATTGATGAAGCCACAATAATTGATCATTAAATCCACAACACTGATGAAGCCGGTGAACAATGTTGAAGCCGTTGAAGCCGAAATATTAATGTAGCCACATTATTGGTGAAGCAACAACATTAGTGAAAACACAACACTGGTGAAGCCACATTGGTGATACCACAGTATTTGTGAAGCCACAATAATGGTAAAGCCACAACACTGGTGAAGCCACAACATTGGTGAAGCCAAAATATTGATGAAGCAACAGTACTGGTGAAGCCACAACATTGGTGAAAACACAACACTGGTGAAGTCACAACATTGGTGATGCCACAGTATTTGTGAAGCCTCAATATTGGTAAAGCCACAACACTGGTTAAGTCATAACATTGGTGAAACTACAATATTGATGAAGCCACAATATTATTGAAGCCACAGTATTTGTGAAGCCACAATATTGGTGAAGCCACAATATTGTAAAGCCACAAAACTGATGAAACCACAATATTGATGAAGTTGTGAATTTGCCATTAACATAAAATTTGTTTTCATGGTGGTTAAGCACATGGACCTTAATATTGCACATGCAAATGCAACTCATTATGTAGAATAGTGAGGAGGTCATGTGGCTTCATCTACATTACTGTCAGTAATGTAGATGAAGCCACATGACCTCCTCACTATTCTTATCTTTAACTATTCATTTATATCAAATCACCAAATGTCATGAAATGAAAAGACTAAAGAATATTTCTCTTCACTTAGCAAGAGCCTAGTGGCCCTACAGCAAGACATGGCTCCATTTGATATGAGGTGTCTTGCAGAGATAGATGAGCATAATTGAAATGTTTGGACAGCTGATACTGTTGCCCATCTTGAAAAAATAAATTTCCTAAATTGGGCAGATTAACCAACACAGAGGATATTAATCTCCAATATGATTCAATTGAGATACTGGGTCCAGTGCGTGTAAAATTGTCATGGCTGACCGATCGTCTTGTTTATGTTCGCTCGTGTACCGGAAATTGCACGAGGTATGGCAGGCTGGAATAGTTACAATCCCAAAATATACCTTCAGATTGAGCCCGCGGGTGCGTTCGTAGGAACATTTGGATTTTACGACACGAGCAAACTGATAACACAGAACAATTTTTTTAATTAATCACTTGATAAAAACAGTCTGTTGATACGATATGCTTTCATTGATTACTCGAAACTTTACACATCATAGATCGAAAAAACCGGTATTTCATTTCAGTGAGATTCTCAATACATTTTAAATGCTGATCTGCTTCTAGAATTCCCAGCTTAAGTACTACATTTGTTCTTATTTATCTAAATTAAACATTATCAGACGGATATGTACAGAGAAAAAAACACCCAAAATGAGTTGACAAAGACTTACAACCACGGATTTCCCAGTAAAATCGCCATTTTTTTTATATCCGTCAGTAAAGATATTTGAGCGTGTGCCGCCCGTTATCCTTTAATCTGCTGATTTATATATTCATTCAAAATTTGTATGTTTTTCATTTCAAGCGATAATTTAAAACAAAGAATTGTTCATTGAAGTTAAAAGTCACACAAATCATGAATATAAGTTTGGAGCAAATATACATCGAACAAAGCCATATAATGACCGATTATTCAACATGGCCAAAATGGTCGTTTTGGCCAAAATGTAAATTCAGGCAAAAGCATTTAACGCCAAGAAAAAGTGGATAGTTATCCCGAATAATAAGATTCCAACCTTAGGAGGAGTAGAAGCAAATAAAGTTACGATTTTGTGAGGAAGCGCAGCTGTGTAAGCCTATGGGATGACGCTGACTATTTTGGCCCCATGATCATCGGCCAAAATGTAAGTATGGGCCAAGATGGTTGGTGAATTGTACCAAAATGGTCGGACTTGTATATATATATATATATATATATATATATATATATATATATATATATATATATATATATATATATATATATATATATATATATATATATATATATATATATATATATATATATATATATATATATATATATATATATATATATATATATTATATTTATACATACATACATGTGGCTCCCAATCCAGATAAAATATATTTTGGTATTTTATCTCCTAGGGATGTCACTTTTGTATGGACATTGTTAACAATAATGCTATGTCGCATAGAGTCGCTGCCGTGCGTTAGGCAAACTGGCACTCAGGTGTGATGCGTACAGGGGAATTTAATCCGTGCCTACGTATATGAATGATTTGTGTCAAAAATTTATATTATTGCAGCAATAAAGCTCGATATATTTTCGGGCGATTTAAAGACTAGTACGTATACTTAAAGACTAGTAAAATAAACCTATGCTAATGGTCAGGCATACTCCAACACCCAGAACCATTTTGCCAAATTTGTACATGCATTTCAATCACTGAAAGCTGCTTTTTTTCCTCGAATAAAAGCCATTATGGTTCGTAGGTATTGATGGTAACAATGATTTCCATTTCTTTGGTTAAGATTGAGTTACCTTTCGTGTTAGGTATTGCACTAACGTGGCGTGGTAGGTTTAAGATGAAATGCGCAATATATTGATATCGGCGATGCTGCACAGACCTGCGTCAAGTAACCTTTAAGGAGTAATACCGAATATGATCATACAAAATTGCTTTAAATTGTCAACTATACACCTTTAATCTGAACGGATCCAAAGTGCGTTAGATATTTGTGGTAAACAGCATGCCCTAGTTCGTGTAGTGTGTGTTACGCATTTTATATGACATTACTGGATATCATCGAAGTTACCTATGATCAGTCATAGCCTTTAACTATTACAGATGATAATGTTGATGCACGCGCTTTGGATTGATTTGCGGTTGCACACAGATAACTAATGTGGATCACACTTCGGTCATCTAGTTGTGGTGTTGCTCGTTAGCTTTCTATATGTGTGCGAGTGCACAGTCGCCTCTAAATCAGAGTTTATTTTATTGGTAAAGCACCACCTCATGGTGAGGCTTTGTTACTAGCGCAGCCAAATAACATTCTGTATAAATACCCTTTTAGAGACGAGCAAAGACGCCCATCAAAGACTCTTGAAAAGTGGTCTGGGTACAAAGTGTTACTTTGAACCATTGAGGTGCAACTCATCGTCATCATATTTTATCATGTATAATGCACTATTTTCTACCCGTTCAAGATCTTCGCAAAACCAAATGTTTAACATATTCGAATTAATGCGATTTTTTTTATTCGACACGAGACCTGGGATATGCGTAGCTTTCAACAATGTTATAACATGGCAACGTTGACATAGGATGATTGTAATGCTTGGGCATCACCAGTTCTTTCTAAGCAAATGCCCGTCGCCCACATTTGCGAACCCAGTCCCCAGCAACAGAATACCGAACATTGAGTCACAAGACGAATGCACGTGAGTTGCTGGTAAAGTATTTTCGGCAACGAACGCCTCCTGTGAAATTAAGTTGATCCTGGCACAATCCCACGCAGACAAGCGGCTGCTGATTGCTGCGGGTTGCTTATTGGACAAACAAAAACAGGCGCATTCTAGTGACAAAGACACGGCTCGAGCTATGCTACACTCCATGCGCTGCTCCAGTAGCTGCTGAGGAGAGCAGCAGCAACAGTCGCTAAGAGAATATAAAGGATATAAAACCTCAAGATGACGTAAGAGATATGCCACCGCTGATTGGCATATTCCTCGTGTAAGAGAGCAAAAGTCCCTAATGGCAGTTGGCTCGAGTTATCCAGCTTAGGGTAGTCACCCAACACCATCAGGTAAGTGACCTGCGAATTATTGAGCTGCCGTCCAAAGTGTGGAATTAATGGAATGAAATCAAGATGAGAGGGACCCTTCAACTTAGTAATCTAGTGTGCGCTTATGTCTGACAGGTTTCTCGTAACAAACGGCGGACTTAATACTCTACTTAAGCATACAAGAAAGAAGCAGCCCTTTATGATATTAGGCTGTAGATTTGATCGTGACAGCTAGCCAGATGCTTCGTCGCTGTTAAATATACGGAATACAATATTCCACCAATGACGTTTGATAATTAACAATGGATTGGAATATCACCTCTGATATCGACCAGATCGCATCTACCAACGCTCCCTACGCAGATAACGGGTGTAAGGCATTCACCAAGTTGATCATGCACACCCTCGTTGCTGGCAGTTTGTGTCTGCTAGGTTTGATCGGCAACACTGTGTCGTTTGTTGTACTCATCAAGGATAACGGTACACCAGTAGCATCATTCATGCTGCAAGCTTTGGCATTGACAGACAACTTCTTCTGGTGGGTCTGGTTTCTACAGTTCTCACTGGGCGAACTATTCAGTTACTTGGCTCTAGATCTACACGCCACCTGGCTTTATGTAATACTCTATTCGTATCCCCTTCTTTTGCGGGACAAACTGCCACCATATGGATGACTGTGTTGATCGCAGTTAGTCGCTACATCGCAGTATGTAAGCCTTACCAAGCAACCGCGGTATGCTCCCTGGCGGCTGTCAAACGGGGAGTAGGAGCAGTTCTAATTTGCTCATTTATCTACAACCTTCCGCGCTATTTCGAGACTAGAATCGCATACAAGACTTACGGGAAAAACTCAAGCGAAAGTGGCAGCTACACCTTGTACGTACAACAATCGGCGATAGTGACATCTACAAGTTACTCTATTTCGATGCTTCGTATTACATCATGTGCTTTGCCCTTCCTTTGCTTTTACTGGCCGTTCTCAACACCAAGCTGACTATCTCTTATCGCAGGATTCTACGGCGGAAACGCCGCCTCAGGGTAGGTACAGTACAAAACGAAAGCAGTGACAACAATATAACCCTGGTTTTAATTCTTGTCATATTGGGGTTCATGGTTTGCAATTCACCCGCACGTATAGTGCAGATAGTTTGGCGCTATAAAACACAGAACTGCCCATCAGTTCCCTACATGGTTAGTGAAATAAGTAATGTTCTCAAAGTGCTTAACTCATCATTCAATTTCTTAATCTACTGCGCATTTCGGAAGCAATTCCGTGAAACGCTGATGGTTACGATTTGTAAGCGAGTTACTCTATCAAAACTGCCACGTTTTGCAAATGTTCAGACTCAAGTAAACAAGGATATGTATGTTCAGGTAAATGTATCAGCGAATCAAATGAATAGCATACATTACTAGCAGACTTGAAGCTGTAACTCTTCACCCGTGTACCATGTAGCATTTACGCTACCTAGTCTATATAGTATTTACAGACAGCTTCAATCTGTATATTTGTGTCAAGCAATGATGTAAATGACTGTTGTACTGCGATATATAGCCTCAAATGGGTCATTGCTTAGCTGCAATAAATGTAATTGACTAAAATGTTATATGAATCAATTTTAGTATTAAAATAGATGATGTTAACGTTTTACTACAACGCAATTATTATCATAGCTGATTGTATGTTTTGTAAAAGTGTTTGTTCAATAAACGAACCAACAATGTTGGGCAATATAAAACGAAGAAGTCATAAAATTTGTCTTCTTGCTTTTAACGGTACACTATGGTTTGTTTTGCCCTTTGCAGCTTGGCAGGCGATTAAACAAACCACTATCTAAATCCTTCAGTGTGATTGACACAGCTTCACGTAGTCACATCGCCCTATCAATGATCCCGCAAGTACTGCGTGTTTACCCCACCTCTTTCTTGGCAATGGGGCAAATAAGGAGGTCTAGGCTAATATGAATGTATGCCTAATTTACTCATAGACAAGGAATATTGTCCTCGAGGCTCGGGATGTAGTTGACTGCTGGTTAGAAGTCCGGGATTAACTGTTTGCCGACATTGCTAAGTAACTGACCGAAATAATTGCTGATGATAAGCCTAAACCTCTTGTGCCCCAGCAGGAACCATGTATCGCCATAATGGTGACATATGAGGAGCATTCAGCTTTGAACAACGCAGTTCGCCCATACCCATCTATCACATTTATTCATTCCCGTGTTGTTATTCATAAAAAATTTTTTTTGTTAGTAGCATATTAGTGGATGAAAGTAAATAATTATGTAGAATGGCGGTGTAGAATGATTTCATACCTACGGTTTATCTAATTTGCAAATAGAGCAGCTTTTGAAATAGAATGGCGTAAACGACCGGTTGGTTATAGATTATGACGTCATTGATATGTTCGAAATCGCCATTAATATCCATGACAACTTCAATCGAGGACTCATAAGGGGTGTTCGTATATATGAATAGATACGAAACTAGATACACAGGCCTATAATTGCAAATGTTATCGAGTTATGCATCACTTATATTCGCGAAGCCAACCATTTTTACGCGTGATACAACTCACTGTAATCTCTATCACGTGAATGATATTTAGTGCACCATTCTGTCGGGTAGAGCCCGCTCATAACACGTAGGTGACAAGTTAATCCTATGACAGGTAGGTGACATGTAGATCATATGACAGGTAGGTGACAGGTCGATCTTAGGATATGATACTCAATAACCACCGAAAACTGCTGTTAAATTGCATAACTCAAGATGAAAATAGTAGTCAGTACTGTCATAGTATATGCTGAGACCCACAATGGTGCGTCTTTTCCTTCGTCTTTGTTGCTGTACAATTTGTCACAGGATATAGTTAATGAGTTTCTGCTAGACGTTGAATACGATCATATATACAAATGACGGGCTTATTCGGAATATCCGCAAGCCGTGTCATGCTACACAGTTTTGCTGATCAAGATATAATCTGTTAAATATAATTCTCATTAGAATATATACATTGCGTTAAGAAGCAAACATGGATTGTATCTGGGACGTATTAAAGAGTGACGATATTGTTAGAAGCTATCTCTGCTCGTGTGAAGTAACGTACATGCAACATGATGCCACTGCACCACCAAGAATGATCAAGCCTTTCGACGCATTTTGAAATGTAACTATAATACGAACTCCTTTCATCGGTTACCATGAGCTACTATCTACCAACCAACCAACCAATCATATTGTCGTACGTTAGTCACACACTTTCGCATCACCACACTGTCATACCTAATAAGAATTCTTAACACTGTTACTGTCTCATATTAACACTTACACTGTCTAGGCACTGTGTGTAACAAGTGATTAATGTTTCACCAAGGCGGGACCTAGCAATAAAGAAAGATTGTAGATCCATCCATTTCCGACGTTCATATTTGTCCAAGCACAATGGGAATGTGATGTGTGGTTTCGAAATATATTGATACATTGCAATTGGAGGCTGAACAACGCCGCGATTACCAAAGAATACAAGATATGGTAATGAATGGCAAAAAACTGTAATAGCCATGCAAAGCTCGTTCGGTTGCCTAATGTAATTAGGTTTATATCAAGCCCTTGAAACCCCCGAGGCCAACATTAAGCACATTGCAGCACCCATATTTCTAAACATCTGATCAGACGCCTTTACAGTGAAGTTCAAAATGAATAGATAAACAGGCGTATATCCACCACGTTAAAAACGTAATATCTATGTAGCAACGAGTATTTTAGTTGATTGTAAGTAGTTCAATAGGTGCAGTTGATGAAACGTTGTTTGAGTACGTTATATCATACATCGTCGAACGTGTGATAATCATTGTCAGGATCTACTTGGCCTTAACTCGGATAAGGGTGTGCCGTTGGACCTCGAAAACCCTTACCTGTTGTACAAGTTAAGAATGGCAAAAAGTATACCCCGTCGTACAGGTATTATGCGAATGCATGCTTGTTTAAATAGACATGCCGTCAACTACATGCAGATCAATGTAGTTAGTGTAGTTTTAACGGAAATACATGGCCGGTGTTGCAATGATGATTGGTCAGATGAACAGAACATTAGTTCTCAAGATATTTCATTTGCCTTAACGTCTTGGTTGATGAATAGTCCCAGGAGTCTCCAACCCGCTAACGTTAATGTGCTAGCCGATAGATATACGAATATAGTTGACTGGAGCTGAATGAAGAACAAAGCATTAGATGAATGAGACTTGGAAACTCTGTGGAAGTGATAAAATGGGCTCCCAATTATTTTGCAACCACGCACCTCCGATATAAGGACAATCATGCATTAGTTATGTGTTATCAGCCTGTGCATGGAAAGTGGACGTGTTTCATTATAGATACCGTCTGAGCCTAACCAGGGCATGGACGAGTGTAGCCTCTTGATCTAGTGAGAGATTATGGTACATTTATGAGAAGGCGTTCACCGAGGTGACAATGCTCTATCTTGTTGTGGGAAGTTGGCGCTTGCTAGGTTTGACCGGGGAACAGCACAAAACCCTAGCAGTGACAATAATTTAATCCTTCGCGTTGATTCTTGTGACATGTATGAAAGGTTTTAATAGTTTTGCGTTATGTAACAGAGCATTGCTCTTTAGCCTTTTTGATAGCATATGATAAAAGGCAACATTTATGCTGTGCTTAAGTCAAATTATACCGGTTAACGTAATGATTGGTGACTGGTGATGAATCAAAATATTCAATGTTGCTCAATTGAACACACGTAAGAATAAGTGTGAAACGTGCCTTAACCTTTGAATTACTGCTACAGGATGCATGGATATGTATGTAGAATCGATTGATATTGGTTCCTCTGGAGGATATATCTTTTAAGGAACGAGCGTTATTTCTGATAGATGTTTTAATCACATAGCACACAAACAGCGTTTACGTTTCATCAACAATGCTGTGACTCGTCTGATGGACAGCATCATCAGCCACAAAGAGCCCACAAAACGTACATTAATACATCTCAATGTCTGTGTGAACTTAGACGCTAAGATGAGACAGTTATTCAATACAGGATAATTGTACTTCCAAAAGGCGATGATGGAACTCGTGTGTGCTTTTTATCCATCTGTGATTCATTGAGAGAGATTTATTCTCGTCATGAAACTTGCTGCAGTTTTAAAAGAATAGGTGAGCAATGAGAACCACCGAGCTACGTTTATCTTGCTTGGATCAATAGCAACCCTGCTTTGCATCAATTACTGCCCTTTCATGCACTTTATATTGAGGCCAATGCATATTGAGAACACTATAGGGCAATTATACTGTGCTACAGGTACAGCTCAAAATCACCGATTAAAAGGTAAATTGCATTGGGATAGTTGGCGGTGTTTGTTACTATCAGTTGGTGCTGCAGGCTTGCGTGTCATAGTATGTTTGAACTATAGTGCAATCCGGGATTTGCGTGGCCACAACATCTAGTTACCCTAGTTACACTAACTACCCGACCCGATCTATACTGAGGAATCCATTTTATACGCTTTACTTTTCTGCCAAGTTTAAAGTAAGTTGTTTCAATTTATTCACTGAATGATATGACGAGAATGATTCATTCCAATAATACTCAGATAAGTTGAAAAAGCTCAAGAAAGTGACTGCAACTAATATACTCTACATGACACCCATTCAGATACCGGTTTAGGTAAGGGCCCCCGGAAGTTAACCTCAGAGCCCTAACTAAGCAGTTGATTTAATCAGCATCTATGTTGTAAGGAAAAGTAAAGTGAAATTTTATTCTCTATGCGTACAGATACCCTGTTCTGGTGTCAGCACGTTTTAAAAAAACAGAACAACTGGAAACATTGTTCATAGATCATGGCACAACTAATCTTAAATAGATAATAGATGGCAAAAGACGGTTATATGGCATTCAGTGAAACATAATAGCTATGTTGGACAATTCACTATAATTCCTTACACTACAGAGTTGCTGCACTCTTTGGGCGATGGGTCTCATATAGTAATATATTTTCAAGTAAGCAGATCTTGGCACTGGTAACTCTAAGCACACAAGTGCATTGTAATATTCACCAACATTACATAAGGTACATAAACTTATTATAATCATCAGCAGTATTCCTCGACGCTAAAGGTAATCTATGATTTGCACACGGAAGTGAATCAATAAAACCTAGACACATCAGATGGAATTAGTTTGTACAATAGTTAAAACAGTGTGCTTATACAGAACCACAACATCTGGTGCTAATAGAAGACAAAGTAGAAATCCCTTAACATTAAATGCTAGAATACATTGCTTTGTATATTGATGTTATTTCTCATCATTAGTTAGATGTACTACTTGTAAGATAGAAAATGTCGCTTGGTGCGATACCACACGGCCTCAATGAGAGACCGCGTTGCCACTTAGCTCGATAGGTGGCGGCACAGAGCAATGCGGTCCCAAGCACACTGCACAAGATTCGTTTTCATTTTGTTCCAGTTCGACGAAGAATTATCGCAGTCGGCACTACGTCACGCTCTCATGTGATATCGATAGTGGCGAATTATTTAGGGTAAAGTTTTCACTGTCAATGGGCTGGGCATCGCGGACCACAAACATTCAAAATGAAACCAATGAACCACTGTGAGGACCAGATTTCTTCAGACATAATCATTATCTGCTATATGCTATGTCCCCACAACTGTCTTTCATGATGTGTGGTGTTTGTAAATGTGAATGAGAGGATATCAAATGTATCTATGAATATCCCATTCAGGGTGTGATATTATATGAATCTCATTGAAAGGTCTTATCCCAGTAGTCTTATATAGTTGTTAATTTATGCAATGAACTGATATATGTTATTTATAATAATCCTTCGCTCAAGTACTAAGAAGATGAAATTGATTTGTAATCTACTAGTATTTGTCCCTTTTATTAAACAAGTTGATAATGGGACTGGATTCTCACTGAGTTCATGTTTTTATGTTAAAGAACCCAGCAATGAAACACTTTGGACTTCAAAGAGTTTACCAAACATTTCACCACAGACAATATGCAACTAGAGGTGCAGGTAAATAATTATTTAAGGAAAAAATCAGTTCACAAGACATCACAAATTCAGTAACAGACATTGTGTAAATACATGGAATCAAGCATATCATCTGTTAAAAAGTCCCTGAAAACCCCTCTTATTTTGCTACATTAGCAGAAAAAAGTCTTTTTCACGGATTGCAGGAACAAAAACCTTATTTTCAATTATAGGCGAAATATTACCCCTTAGTGACTTATTTTACAGCTATGTATCTTTTAAAGCCCTGAAAATGGAATTTATCAATTACTTTCAAGGCCGCAGGATTAATGCAACTAAAGATGCTAAACTGAATCTTGAGTGAAAGTAGTTTTTAATGCACCTCATTGCTGAATCATTATATTGCACCGCCATTCGAGCAAGCTAATCGTAAGCTGGCCATATTTATTTCTCTAAATGTCTAAATGTGTATTAATGTTGACGACAGGGACAATAATTCATATGCTAAGTGATTGCTGAACCCTGTTGTAAAATATCGGTGCATCGTTACACTAAATGTTATCAGGCACTACGTTGTAAGAGATATCAACTGGCACTTTTAAGGCACCTGGTAAGTGGCAAATATCTGACACATGACCAATAATACTACGAATAATACTATCTGCAACATTTGTACCTAAACGGGTTTTTTTTTTCAAACGTTCAAGAGATATTAACTACTTTGAGCAAACAAATAAAAGAGTAAACTAAAAATAATACATCAAAGACCAATTTAAAGAACCTTCTAGGCACTTTTCCCCCTTTGATCGGACCTTTTGTTATTGTCTTATAATTTCGACATCAGTAATTGCCCTGCCATTGTATGGCTGCCGTGTTGGAAAAGGCGACACACGACGTCCTTCGTTACACATGCGTCCGGGCATTTGATCTTACTTATTGGATAGCACAGTAAACATACACATGAATTACTTCAGGTGGGAATTTGATCTTGCTTATTGGATAGCACAGTAAACATATAATAGCATCGATACGCCGAAGCGTGGACATTTAAAGCTATTTGCCTACATGTTGTTATCATAGCAAACACTCGGCTGATACATGGTAGACACAACAACAGACTGCATAACTACAATTAGCTGTATGTGAAAAAACAACATATTGGCGGTACAGAAAACTGTTACTGAATTATACCATAAGTAAAATTATATAGACGACTCTCTATGATTAAATCACTGAAGTGAGGAGCATGCGGTCGCTCTGACAGCGACTTCTATACCGGCAGGGTATGATGATAGCAGCAGCAGTAGAGTTGAACTCACAATTACCTTGCTGTTGAACAAGTTGTCGGATATCGTTAACATGCTTACTGTTTTTATAACAGACAATGACTTTGCAAGCTCGTCCATTGCGCAGCACTTGTGCTTATTACACACTGTTATTATATATAGCACAGACATTATAGCAGTTGGCATATATGGATAGAGCAATTTATATCCTTGTCAGTGGCTGTTACGAGGGAAACTCATTTGTCATTGCCATTGTGACCATTATGATGAATTAGGACTTCAGGGTGAGTGTGAGCTGTCTAAAAGACAACTGAATGTACAAAATAGAATTGGAACTCATTGGGACCATTTGTATAGTGAAACGAACATGCGATGAATAGTTTTCGATAATTGCACAATACACGCTTGTGATTCCGAAGTATAGAAAATCCTAGCTTAGGTTTCAGATCAATTTTCAAAGTCTTTGCCTTCTTTTGGCTTATGACTCTTGGATGTATCTTTTTGTCCAAAGCTGATGCGAGATGTGTTAAGCCAGGGAAACATTGAATGTTAAGTCCACGCTATTCCTATTGTCTTGAGACATGCATCAGCCTGGACCAATAGAGCATGGAAGTGGGGCACCGTTAAGAATCTGAGGTAACTAGAGCATCGAGGGATAATGGTTGGTAGGGGTTAGGAGTTTGTGAATAGAGTAGAAGGAATGAGAGCCTCACATTGGTCACAGGTGGATCAGGGGCCCGATAGATTGATACTTTATATTAGATTGTTGGGTGGAGGGGTGGAATACTGTAGAATCGGTTATGGGGTTGATACTTGAGCGTGGTATCGTAATCTCTGAAGGTCATGTCGCTTTTTTTTATTATTTGATCGAGCACAGAACTCTGAACGTAGCAAGGTAGTATTCATTTGTGTATCGAGGTGGATTTCTTGTTGGTGTAATGCGTAAGTAACTAAAACCGGAAAGAAATGAAAACTGTGAAATGCAAATTAAACAATGTCGTTGAAACCACGCAAGCTATGCGGAAGCAGCCCTGTTTGTGTATGCTTGTCACTGTCTAGACTGTTGGCTGAGATCAAATGATCATCACGGGATGTTCAATATTGTTGTTGCCAGTCACTGTAAATTTCTCCCTTTTTAAAACCGGCAAGTAACCTCTGATTTGTGATAAGTAGGATGTATATATCATGTAATACCTTAGGATTATAGGTAGGCCTGTACACATGTCAAAGTCTAAATCTCAATCGGGAACGTGACCGACATCAATTATTATCAATCATGACCTGTGCACTTTGCAAAATACATATATTTCCCGCCCTTCAACATATGGCGTACAATCATGCTTGATATGTTTGCTCCTCGAAGATGTATCAATCTTAGAGGCAAACCTCAGCAACGTGTGCGTTGAATAAAAACACTCAATGATGGAGTCAAATAGGCCACATATACTTGGCGATTGTAAATTATACAAGACGCACTCAACCACGTTATCAGAAACAACAGTATCGCAAACAATTGCTGACAGTTTAGTGGATCAATAAGAATGTAAAATACTATCGGCAGAATATATACGTTGGCGGGACACACATTGAAATGTCTAACGGCAACGAATGTCAGATCTTATTTCTTGTGTAAACCAATCACTCTGGTGTGCCTTTGGGTCAGTTGCCAACCAATAAAAGAGTAATATGAACCGTGCGCTTGTGAACACAAACGCGTGTGCTATCGTCAAAATGGCAATTAATGAGCTTACCAAATGTTGTCCTTTCAACGGAAAAGATTAATTGTCATTTATAAGTCGTGCACAAACCATACAGAAACGCCCAATTGTGGTATTGCGCATGACGCTATTGGGTAATCAGCAAACACTCCTTGCATCCCAGAGATTTGTGTCGCCTTCTTCCTGACAAGTATATTGGCCATTGGTGTTCGCAGACAGGATTTGAATCATTATTATTTTGATTCTTATTGCACTCACGCTCCACTGAGCCAAAGCTTCGTAAATTGTATAGCAGATGATTATGTATTGCTGGTTATCCGAGTCGGGCTGCATCCTCAGTAGACAGCCAATAGGGTGCTCAGCCAGAGAGAGTGATCATAGTCAACCCTATCCAGTTTCATTTACTGAACTTGAACTGAATCTGATTAATGCATTTAAGTAAAGTCTGCCTTTCATGTCTGCTTTTCATGTAGATGTCAATGTATGCTTATAGCCTAAATACATAAGCTTTCATAGCTCTATTAGTATGCCATGTCGCGTATGTTTACATACAAATGCATTTGCTCCAACCCAGCTACTCAATCCTAAAATTGACAAATTGAAGATGAACCTTGTACGATAACAAAATAAGGCTTTTCTGCAAGATATTTCTGATGCAGCTTTTTAATTGGAGTGTAACTGCATATATGTAGCTGAGTGTTCAGTATTCAACTCATATTCAGATTCCGCCAGAGAAAAACTGCCAAAGAAGATTTTTGCATCCGTAGACTCAATGAGCATCATGTTTCTCAAGGCAATAGCCATAATATAGCCATAAATGGCGCTCACATGGAAGCATTACCACCCACCCCCTTCAGTTTAATCAAGACATACATTTCAAAGTTATAGATAGTGTTTACTTTTTCACTACAGTGCAAACTATAAGCAACGATATACGCGGATGGACGACTTAAGCAAAACAAATAGCAAGAATCATTAATTAATTAAGTACATAGTTGGCCTTAAAAACAGAGGGAATATATGTAGCAACTTCATTTCAATACTGTCGCGTTAACACCAGTAGTTTCCACTAATAGTAGCACATACTGATACATATAACAACCTCGCCCCATATTAGCTCCAATGCACCTGAAGCTGCACAACTTTCTTATATTAAATATTGGAGGAGAAATCCTTTTGACAAGGATTGTTTCATAACAAAAAGACATAGATTGTCGAATTAAAACTATCGGTGTTAAATGTGTTTTAAAAACGTTGTGATAACTATGTAAGCTACTATTGTTATTTGTTTCTGTTTCTGTGCAATTTGTGAAACAGATACAGTCTCTATTTACCGAATGGTGCATTCGGTACCTTGGACTATAGCATGCTTTGGGTGCACCTCTGTTAATCAAAAGACGTTGAGAATATCATCAATCACGGAATTTCTTTGGTCAAACCGCCCTCTCCCCATGTTATCAGCGTTTATTATCATTCGTGGAAGGCGCTTATGTTGTATATGGTAACTAATGTATTTTTATATACCAGAGCTGCAAACTTTTGCGCTTCAAGAATTATTGCAATCGTATGACAAAATCGACTTATGGGTGTTGGACAGTGATACTTAAGATTAAACTTTTAGGGTTACTTTTTGTCCTCAAACATTTACACAAAAATATGAATAAGTTTAACGATATAAATGACACATAAATGAGTCATTTAACAGCAACGCCATCTACGTTGTGGAATTGAGTTTTTCTTTATAACCGACTTAGTACGGAGTTCAAACAACTTCTTTTACTGCTACTATTGCAATATACGAATGGAGAGTGTATTATTAATGGTTAAATCTAACTATAGTGGCCAATGATATAAGTTACATTACGAAAACATAGCCATATACGCTTGAGTGTTCATCTATCAATCTAGATCGTTCTACTACTATGTATTATGGCAGTCTCTACACACGGCTCAGGTTCTTTCATCATGTCATACAGACAGCAACTTGCATTTTCTGTAGTCCACAGAATAGCAAATATATATACAGTTTAAGATTGAGAATCGTGCATAGCCACATAGTACTTAGCAATCAATTGGTAATAGTTTAACTGTACATAATCGCATGCGGCCAGTAATATGTACACTCAAGTGAAGAAATCTTTCTTGGGATATGACACATGTACCACCAATTGTAGAATACCTCTTATTGTCACGGTTTTCTGGCAGTATTATTGTCTGCGGTCATTTTTCATTCAACTTCGCAACATTTTCATAGTAAGGGCCACAACATCGACTACGACTATAATATAATGATGGTTAAAGTCACAACGACGATGACTATAATATAATGATGGTTAAAGTCACAACGACGATGACATCGACGTTATTGACGATCGGTGAAAAAAAGAGAATGATGAAACTCATGATGATTGTCAGATTGGTAATCCTTATGATCATCATCATGGTTCAATAAATTAGCTCCAAATTCAAAACAGTATGACAAATAGTGACATTATACTACAATATGCATACTTAATCACGTCACGAATATTTTAACGGAAGGGTTGTTTTATAAATTCAAACTTCGTGATAGCTTAACAGTAATATCGTTATGTTCAGTTACTTAGCCAGTAAATGAGTGTCACAATCAGTTAACTTCCCCCTTACTTTGCATAATGTTTCTTAGATAATCACGCACCAACGGACAAAGCTTACGTCTGGCTTTTCGATAAATATATATCATTTTATACATGAACAATAATATGCTCTGAGGCGCTATAAACTTAAAACTACTTAAGTGAGGTATATGTGTGTATTTATATGTACTAAAATACATTTAATCATATTCAAACGTGCACGTCTATAGGATGTCAGACGATACATGTTGCGTATGTGATCAGAGAGCTAATTCCATAATTCAGAAGGTACCTTCCTCTCTCTGTCTGGTGAGAAGATGGTGGCGTTCGGAAGCCTCAATAACCTTGCCTGTCTATGTTCACAGACACGTTCGTGCAACTACTTAGGTGCCTAACAATGGACAGCCTCCAAGACGCGGACCAGCCATTTGTTGGAGATGCGACGCTCGATAAGGAGCCAGTGAAGTTCATTCAGCGGTCGTGTGATGTGGCGGTATTCGGTCACTGGTGTTCTGCATGTTTTGCAGCTTGCTCAGTGGTGTGCGTGGCAGACCCTGCAGAAGATCATTGCAGTAGTAAATGCGGATGTGACAAGTGCATTGATGAGAGCCCTCGTGGCGTCAGTTGTTAGATAACGCCAGAAACAACCGATGTTACGGAGCTGCATGTATGCCGACCTGCATGTTGTGTTAACATGTCTCAGATAGGAGTCAGTCAATATTTACTCCAAGTAGAGTGAACAAGTGCATCACCAATTATCACAGAGACGGATTCAATGGCAGACTTAAGTCGACATGTTATCATCCATAGTCTGCATCTATCGTTTATTGTTTATTCATACTACCTCTTCAGTTTGGCATTTGCTGAATACATTTTGTGCAAAAAGGGTACGAAGACAAATTGGAAAATATATCTGACAAGGAGAATTACTGGGTTTAGACTAATCCTATCAAATACAATTTTTAAAAGGTCTTCGGTAACACAATAGTTTGGGTAGCAATGAGAAAGATATTTTTCAACCAAATGAATGTTAAACCAGAAGGAAACATGAGGCGTCGGGGATAGGTTTTGTGTTTTTGTTTTATTCTGTCTTCTTTACTTCTGTCGCTGCACCAATTCTCAATCTACGACTCCTTAGATTAATTTCCATCAGGATTAATGACGCCCTTTTGTTACTTGTGCCTCTATCTGAAATGTAGAATTTCATGACCGTTTGTCAATTGGTTTCGACCGCAAAATTCAGTCTGCAAAACATGCTCTCAGCAAGTGAACCCGGTGTTGATTGGAAATTGAATGTAAAGATAAGCGATGTCTAACATATTGTACCTATTATCATTTTGTAGCATCTATGCAGGATACAAAGTAAACATACCACAGTACTGGCGTTAAAGGGGTTAGGATATGGGAACACGATATGTTGCTTATCACTGGTAATATTTTGATCCTACACCATGAGGTCCGAGATTGGTTTTGTTGAAGCTGGTGAAGCCATTTAGTGTCAAAGGCGAGATTAAATGCAAATAATTATATCAAACGGGATATTCATTTCTATATTCCTGATTAAAGATTTAAGAAGCAATATGGCAAGATTTGTACCATCATTACTTGCAATATTGAATCCCTTTTTAGCTTGAAGGTCTCTACCATACATCCGATATTGATATTTTGAAGATTGCATCACCAGTCATATTGTCTGATTTCTCAAGTATACCTTACCTTACGTTGCTACATCCACCATGTTAAGCGCATTGATAATTGAGTCTTAATTCACTGATAGCACTTCGATCCAAAAGTATTTGTAACTTTCCGAATGGCCACATTGTCTAGAAAATAGTTAAGTCTGTTACAAGTAATTCATATGTCGTTTGGCGGCTTATGTAGATCGAAGCCAGCAGTGATTGTGCGTGTAGTGATTCATGTTCGACTCTGTTGGATACAATATCATGCCTCATTATCCAAATAGTTATCCAATTCAAATCCCATAGAAATCAAGCTGTTAAGCGTCTTCAATTACGATGTGAGAACAACTGCAATATGCAAATTGCATAAAAAGTATCGCACTCCTTTCTACAACCATCTAGGTCGGCTCTCACAATTGCATGGAATATTGTCGCTCATCATTACATCGTACCATCAAGTTCTGTCCGAGAAAGCTTGCGTTAAGTAATGGGGTATAAAAAATCCAGCCATGGAGCACGGCGCAAATGGCGCAAATGTTCTCGCGTGTGAGTATTTGTGTTTGTGTTTGTTTATGAGCAAGAAACTTTGCAAGCAGAAAACATCTGATACAAAGGATATCTTGCGACATTACGTTGCACCAATTGTTCCAATATCCAATATTTTTTGGCAGAAATGACGTATCAATCAAATTGCCATTTGGTTCCATTATACGGAATTCTATTGCAAGCATATATACGAGCTGTGTGATACGCGGCTTAACTGCTAGAACGAAGACCTCCAATTTTATAACTTACGCATTATCATTGCCTTTACAGGGGACGGACTATAAACAGGGACGGACTATAAACAGGGACGGACTATAAAGAGAGACGGAATATAAAGGGAGACGGACTGTTAACAGTCCTATTAGCCATGACCTCTGAACATCAGCCTACCCAACGGCCTATAAGGCATAGGTTACATTCCAATTTCAGAACACACAAGATAATACCGTCCATAAACCAAAGCCTATCCCACTGCATTTGTACAGCGTCCAGGATGTACTATTATTATTCCATCCAATTAATCCCCGAAGCCCGAGTGCACAGGTTAGGCATTGACGTACGTTGGGCACTTTGAACCTGACCTCAATTGCGGATATAGCTTAAGTGGTAACCACTACTTCGCAATCGTTTCGCACCGTTGATGTAAACGCTGGCAGGAAACATTTCTCCGGCAACACGGCAATCATCTCTGATTATCGTGCCGCAAGCACCCGAGCAATGCAACAAGATATGATAACTATACATATCTGTTAGAGTGCCTATGACACCAAATATGACTTTTGAGTACAAACTGAACAAATCGATGCGGATCGAATGGTGTTGGAGTTTTTGGCCTCCGATGAATAATAAAAGAGATATTAAACGTTCTTAGGAGCGAAGCGAAGCGACATTTTGAAATGAAATGACGTAGATACGAGAACGCAGTTTCTGCAGCCCAAGTCAGCTTCCATAGAAACCATGTGTCAACCGTGAATTTGTATCTTGTTTAGTCTGGATCAGTCATGCCAAAACGCTGCGTGACCGCGAATTGTTCGAACATTTCTTCGGGAAGCGTTCAATTATTCAGTTTTCCTTGGGAGGAGAAGTTGCGGCGAACAAGGGCAGATTGGGCGGGTCCGACAACCCACTCGTTTTTGTGTAGCGAGCATTTTGGACCTGAATGTTTTGACCAGGCACTTGCAGTGAGAGTAGCTCTCGGATTTGGGTACAAATGTTCCCCGAATATTCTTCCAGCTGCTATTCCTACCATATTCATGAGAGGTTGCACGGATTCGCCACCAGTCAGAAAGTCTAAGGCAGTGGAGAAAAGGGAGCACCAAAAGGTGAGCTGACATGTTAAATTGCTCCTTATGTCCTTAGATACGAGGTGTGCCATGGAATTGGAAAAAAAAATATCACCAACAAGAGATTTTCCAAGGACATCAAGAGACTATCAAGCAATGCCCTACATAGAGGCTTTCCACAGCCTTCTGAACCAGCTCGCTTCAAAAACCTATGCTTTCAGCTACCCTGGTAAATCTTACAACTATCCCAGTCTGCTTAGCAGTTAGATTTTCCCCTTTATTCAAATGTAGGATTGTTTTTTAGTTCTATGGGACAGGTTTCACCTGAGTGTGGATCCATAAACAAAAACAAAGTGGACTAAACCTGCTGTTTAATTTCATGAAGTATCTTTCCTCACGTCATTCATTCTAGTCATGGGTGAAGTTAATTTGTTGCTGAATCCAAATTATCACAAAACATCTGATCAATCAAACATGAAAAGCACAAACTTATCCTATTTCAAACTGATAGAAAGGTTCATAAATGATTTCAGATCTATCATTGCAACTATGTATTTCAATAAAAATGCTGGACGACAAAAAAGAATAACTGCCCAGGGTGAGGTCTTGTACAGCCTCCACTACCCCAAACACAAGGGAGGAGGTCATACAGTGAGGAAAGTGCTGAATGATCCAACTTATGGTAGAGAATGTTCCTAAATTTCACATTTATGTGGAAATTATAATCTGTACTCTCAAATGAACAACTAACACATATATACAATACAGGCTATGTAGAAGATCTTTTGGAAATGACAGTCAGCATATGCAAGGCCAGTGACATAAATGATGAGGAGATGGAAGCACTGGAGATCCCACCCAATCTGGACGGCACTTTCGAGATCACAGAAAAGCACCAAGCAGTCGATCAGTTCCGCCTCCGCTTCTCTGAGTGCTAGTTTCATCTGAACATCCCACATAATTGTTTGTCTCCTCTGGAAGTGTGTTTGGGATAATTGATGTCACACATGATAGTATAGGGATACGATTGTTCTTTACAAGATAATGGTAGCACCATCGGATAAACTGACTATATCCTTTGTAACGCTTCCAGCTGTAACACACAACCACACACAAACCCTAAAACATCTTTACAGTGCTGAATAAATATTATATTTTAACCCAAACATAGATTTGATGATTGAGTCACAAAAATAATGTTATCCTGGTATAAACTGTATTGATAATTCAGTATGAATTGAAAACGTCATTCATTTGAGTAAAAATGACCCAGTAGTTTGGGGAAGTTTTTTTTAACATAAATTTATAATTTGGTGTTTGTTGTATGTCAATACTTACTTGTTTCCCTTGTATGGACAATGATGCTGCTTGTAGGCGTAGTATGCTATCTCCAACATATCTTCATTGAGACATTCAGCATTACAATTTGGATGCTGTGTCACACATTTAATTTCTGGTCAATTTTCTATTTCAACCATCACTTGCTCCCGCTCCACACACGCAGATACTTCCCTGACAGTTGGCATGGTTGAGCAGCCTCCACTTTGGAACCTAAAACCAGGGATTAAAAAACCTATCAAATACATGCCAGACTCTGTCTAAGACTAAGATTAGGGTGGTCAATGAAAAGGGTTGTATTCCATGTGTAAATGATCCACCAAGCAGGTTTGATAGATTTATCGGGGATGACATAAATTTTAAAAAAAATGTATTTTAAGCATGACAACAGAAAAAATATTTTTCGCCATGTTCGTCGGCGATTAAAACCAACCATTGAATACCACCAAGAAAAACGAAAAGGGTATCAAATGAAAAAGGTATTCTTCATTTATAATATAAAATCAAAGATAAAGCTAGTTTCGTGCAGTGATTACAATTCCAATGGGACTCACCAGTCAATGTTTTGAAGACGGTTGATGTCCGGATTATCGCTCCTCGGAACACGAGAATCAGTCAGTCACTGCCAGATTCGCTGGCGCTGTTTTCGGACAGATATGGTTCAAATCTGTACGGCACAATACCAGCTACATCCTCTGGATTTGAATTCTCAAACATTTGAGGCTCTTCAACCCAAAATTCCATCGCCAAATCGTCCAACTCAAATACATCGCTCTCCGAAAAAACAACATTCGCCGTTGTTTACAGTGAAAACTGCGGACCTGTCAGCTGGTCAGTGACGAGTTCTATAAGTGACGCCACGGGGTGCTGGGCCGAAAATTTGGAAAATGGCGGCGGGTGCCGAAAAATCGACTTTATAAATCAATTTACGTTACGTTCGGGTGACTTGTTTGGAAATTGAAACACAAAAACAGAGTAGTTGCAACTTTGTCGTTCATTGGGTTTCTTAAAAATTATCATGAAAATTTGGTGTCATAGGCACTTTAAGTCTTGAAACATTCAATATTGATATTTTGAAGATTGCATCACCAGTCATATTGTCTGATTTCTCAAGTATACCTCACCTTACGTTGCTACATCCACCATGTTAAGCGCATTGATAATTGAGTCTTAATTCACTGATAGCACTTCGATCCAAAAGTATTTGTAACTTTCCGAATGGCCACATTGTCTAGAAAATAGTTAAGTCTGTTACAAGTAATTCATATGTCGTTTGGCGGCTTATGTAGATCGAAGCCAGCAGTGATTGTGCGTGTAGTGATTCATGTTCGACTCTGCTGGATACAATATCATGCCTCATTATCCAAATAGTTGTCCAATTCAAATCCCATAGAAATCAAGCTGTTAAGCGTCTTCAATTACGATGTGAGAACAACTGCAATATGTAAATTGCATTACTCCTTTCAGGTCGGCTCTCACCATTGCATGGAATATTGTCGCTCATCATTACATCGTACCATCAAGTTCTGTCCGAAAAAGCTTGCGTGAAGTAATGGGGTATAAAAAAGCCAGCCATGGAGCACGGCGCAAATGGGGCAAATGTTTCTCGTGTGTGAGTGAGTATTTGTGTTTGTGTTTGTTTATGAGCAAGAAGGTTTGCAAGCAGAAAACATCTGATACAAAGGATATCTTGCGACATTACGTTGCACCAATTGTTCCAATATCCAATATTTTTTGGCAGAAATGACGTATCAATCAAATTGCCATTTGGTTCCATTATACGGAATTCTATTGCAAGCATATATACGAGCTGTGTGATACGCGGCTTAACTGCTAGAACGAAGACCTCCAATTTTATAACTTACGCATTATCATTGCCTTTACAGGGGACGGACTATAAACAGGGACGGACTATAAACAGGGACGGACTATAAACAGAACTGACATAAACAGGGGTGGACTATTAACAGAGATGGACGGACTGTTAACAGTCCTATTAGCCATATTACCATGACTCTGAACATCAGCCTACCCAACGGCCTATAAGGCATAGGTTACATTCCAATTTCAGAACACACAAGATAATACCGTCCATAAACCGAAGCCTATCCCACTGCATTTGAACAGCGTCCAGGATGTACTATTATTATTCCATCCAATTAATCCCCGAAGCCCGAGTGCACAGGTTAGGCATTGACTTACGTTGGGCACTTTGAACCTGACCTCTATTGCGGATATAGCTTAAGAGGTAACCACTACTTCGCAATCGTTTCGCACCGTGTAAACGCTGGCAGGAAACATTTCTCCGGCAACACGGCAATCATCTCTGATTATCGTGCCGCAAGCACCCGAGCAATGCAACAAGATATGATAACTATACATATCTGTTAGAGTGCCTATGACACCTAAAATATGACTTTTGAGTACAAACTGAACAAATCGATGCGGATCGAATGGTGTTGGAGTTTTTGGCCTCCGATGAATAATAAAAGAGATATTAAACGTTCTTAGGAGCGAAGCGACATTTTGAAATGACGTAGATACGAGAACGCAGTTTCTGCAGCCCAAGTCAGCTTCCATAGAAACCATGTGTCAACCGTGAATTTGTATCTTGTTTAGTCTGGATCAGTCATGCCAAAACGCTGCGTGACCGCGAATTGTTCGAACATTTCTTCGGGAAGCGTTCAATTATTCAGTTTTCCTTGGGAGGAGAAGTTGCGGCGAACAAGGGCAGATTGGCCGGGTCCGACAACCCACTCGTTTTTGTGTAGCGAGCATTTTGGACCTGAATGTTTTGACCAGGCACTTGCAGTGAGAGTAGCTCTCGGATTTGGGTACAAATGTTCCCCGAATATTCTTCCAGCTGCTATTCCTACCATATTCATGAGAGGTTGCACGGATTCGCCACCAGTCAGAAAGTCTAAGGCAGTGGAGAAAAGGGAGCACCAAAAGGTGAGCTGACATGTTAAATTGCTCCTTATGTCCTTAGATACGAGGTGTGCCATGGAATTGGAAAAAATTATCACCAACAAGAGATTTTCCAAGGACATCAAGAGACTATCAAGAAATGCCCAGACCTCCTACATTGAGGCTTTCCACAGCCTTCTGAACCAGCTCGCTTCAAAAACCTATGCTTTCAGCTACCCTGGTAAATCTTACAACTATCCCAGTCTGCTTAGCAGTTAGATTTTCCCCTTTATTTAAATGTAGGATTGTTTTTTAGTTCTATGGGACAGGTTTCACCTGAGTGTGGATCCATAAACAAAAACAAAGTGGACTAAACCAGCTGTTTAATTTCATGAAGTATCTTTCCTCACGTCATTCATTCTAGTCATGGGTGAAGTTAATTTGTTGCTGAAGCCAAATTATCACAAAACATCTGATGAATCAAACATGAAAAGCACAAACTTATCCTATTTCAAACTGATAGAAAGGTTCATAAATGATTTCAGATCTATCATTGCAACTATGTATTTCAATAAAAATGCTGGACGACAAAAAAGAATAACAGCCCAGGGTGAGGACTTGTACAGCCTCCACTACCCCAAACACAAGGGAGGAGGTCATACAGTGAGGAAAGTGCTGAATGATCCAACTTATGGTAGAGAATGTTCCTAAATTTCACATTTATGTGGAAATTATAATCTCTCAAATGAACAACTAACACATATATACAATACAGGCGATGTAGAAGATCTTTTGGAAATGACAGTCAGCATATGCAAGGCCAGTGACATAAATGATGAGGAAATGGAAGCACTGGAGATCCCACCCAATCTGGACGGCACTTTCGAGATCACAGAAAAGCACCAAGCAGTCGATCAGTTCCGCCTCCGCTTCTCTGAGTGCTAGTTTCATCTGAACATCCCACATAATTGTTTGTCTCCTCTGGAAGTGTGTTTCGGATAATTGATGTCACACAGGGTAGTATAGGGATACGATTGTTCTTTACAAGATAATGGTAGCACCATCGGATAAACTGACTATATCCTTTGTAACGCTTCCAGCTGTAACACACAACCACACACAAACCCTTAAACATCTTTACAGTGCTGAATAAATATTATATTTTAACCCATTTGATTTGATGATTGAGTCACAAAAATAATGTTATCCTGGTATAAACTGTATTGATAATTCAGTATGAATTGAAAACGTCATTCATTTGAGTAAAAATGACCCAGTAGTTTGGGGAAGTTTTTTTAACATAAATTTATAATTTGGTGTTTGTTGTATGTCAATACTTACTTGTTTCCCTTGTATGGACAATGATGCTGCTTGTAGGCGTAGTATGCTATCTCCAACATATCTTCATTGAGACATTCAGCATTACAATTTGGATGCTGTGTCACACATTTAATTTCTGGTCAATTTTCTATTTCAACCATCACTTGCTCCCGCTCCACACAGCAGATACTTCCCTGACAGTTGGCATGGTTGAGCAGCCTCCACTTTGGAACCTAAAACCAGGGATTAAAAAACCTATCAAATACATGCCAGACTCTGTCTAAGACTAAGATTAGGGTGGTCAATGAAAAGGGTTGTATTCCATGTGTAAATGATCCACCAAGCAGGTTTGATAGATTTATCGGGATGACATAAATTTTAAAAAAAAAGTATTTTAAGCATGACAACAGAAAAAATATTTTTCGCCATGTTCGTCGGCGATTAAAACCACATTGAATACCACCAAGAAAAACGAAAAGGGTATCAAATGAAAAAGGTATTCTTCATTTATAATATAAAATCAAAGATAAAGCTAGTTTCGTGCAGTGATTACAATTCCAATGGGACTCACCAGTCAATGTTTTGAAGACGGTTGATGTCCGGATTATCGCTCCTCGGAACACGAGAATCAGTCAGTCACTGCCAGATTCGCTGGCGCTGTTTTCGGACAGATATGGTTCAAATCTGTACGGCACAATACCAGCTACATCCTCTGGATTTGAATTCTCAAACATTTGAGGCTCTTCAACCCAAAATTCCATCGCCAAATCGTCCAACTCAAATACATCGCTCTCCGAAACTTCAACATTCGCCGTTGTTTACGGTGAAAACTGCGGACCTGTCAGCTGGTCAGTGACGAGTTCTCTAAGTGACGCCACGGGGTGCTGGGCCGAAAATTTGGAAAATGGCGGCGGGTGCCGAAAAATCGACTTTATAAATCAATTTACGTTACGTTCGGGTGACTTGTTTGGAAATTGAAACACAAAAACAGAGTAGTTGCAACTTTGTCGTTCATTGGGTTTCTTAAAAATTATCATGAAAATTTGGTGTCATAGGCACTTTAAGTCTTGAAACTGATCATAAATTATCTGATGCGGCTCTTGATGCTGTTAGTGAAAATACATCAGACATTCTACAGTTGCTTATGTCAATTGCAAAGCAACAATTAAAGGATGCTCTTAAAAAAAGAGGTTTAACCTCTGATGTATTAAATTATCTATCATTCGAGTGCTCCAGCACCACTCTTAATACAAAGTATAAGTGTCAGTGTTTTTATAGAGACCACTGTGGGCTCATACAACCTGAGGTAGTTTTCCTAGGCTGTCGAACAGTGGGCATCAAGGGCCATGCTGTAACAGTGAGGGATTTTGGGTTTATAATCCCATTCAAGCAACGGATTGGATGTCTGCTGAAAATGCCAGAATTCATGCATTGGTATAAGAATTGTCACTTCAGCAACGATGGATATCATAGAGACATATGTGATGTCAGCTTTGTGCAAAAACACCCAATGTTTATGAATATGCCCAATGCATCATTGCAAGTTATACTAAATGTTGATGAATTAGAAATAGTAAATCCGCTTGGTACCCATACCAAAAAACATAAAGTCACTGTGTTCTATGTGTCATTTGGTAATATTCCACCTGAAATGAGATCCAAGCTTTCTGCTATCTACTTGATTGGTGTGGCAAAGTCAGTCCATTTGAAAAAAAAACATGGCAAAGGAAAGATATTGCAAGATTTCATTTCCTCTGTGAATGAGTTATCTGCAGAAGGCATAGAATATGTCATAAATGGAGAACACATGAGAGTAAAATGAGCGCTGATCATGGTATCTGCAGAAAGACCTGCTGCAAACTGGCTTGGAGGCTTTAAAGAGTGCTAAGTTTTGTCTACCTCCCATGTAGATCTTGCAATGAAAAAAGGAAAGATATTAGAAATATTACAAAACATGAACAATGTAAGATGCGAACTAGAACTGTATATCTGCAACAGTGTGAACTTTTGACAAGCCTTAAGGTTACAAAAACCCACCAGTATTGGAAAAAACAATGGGGTGTGACTGGCAGAAGCATTTTATGTGATATCAAGAATTTTGATGTCTGTAAATCTGTGGTCTATGACCCAATGCATGTTTTACTTGAGGATATAGTTCCATATGAGCGTGCATTATTGCTCCATCACTGCATTGAATCTTGTCACTACTTTCCCTCAACTGGCTTAATAGAAAATTGGCAACTTTTCCTTACAGTGACTCAGAACAAGACAAACCTGAGATAATCCAAAGATCACACAACACAGTTGATATGAAAATCAAGCAAAAATCAGCATGTATCTTAACACTCTGTGGCACTTTGCCTTATATTCTTGGTCCTGTTATTCCAGAAGATGATGCCAACTGGAGAACCTATTTAGTGTTATTGCAAATAACACATCAGCAGAAGTCCATGCTGAGGCATTCCAATGCAGTGATGGCATAAAGCAGTGCAGGGTGTTATCGCCGATTCTTTTCTGTATTTATATCGATGAGCTGCTTAATCGTCTTGAACGTAGTAATGTTGGTTGTCATGTCGGTCATCAGTTTATGGGTGCATTTGGATATGCTGACGACTTAACACTACTTGCTCCCTCAGTCACTGCTGCCGAGCATATGATTTAAATATGCGAAGAATACGCACAAGAATACGATGTAATGTTCAATAGTGAAAAATGTATGCTGCTGTGCTACAATATTCCGCAATGGTATACCAATCTCGAATTACGGTTGAATGGAGCCATTTTACAAAAGTACTCTAAGGTTGTTCATCTAGGCAGTTATATTGGTTACGAAAATAACGATGCGAATATCGAAAAAGCCGTAGGAGAATTGTTTTATCGTACTAACATTTTGATGTCCAGATTCGGCTTTTGCCGCAACGACATCCGCACTAGGCTATTTGATACCTTTTGTATAAGCTTCTATGGTGGTCCTTTAAGGAAACTGGATTTAAAGTCACTTGCTTGGCGAAAGTGTGTAAGGAGAGTTCTTAAGCTTAATAGAAGAACGAGGTCTCGTTTTTTACCGCTGCATGTAGGCAGATCAGATATACGCACTCAGCTATTGTCATGTTTTGTTAATTTTGGGTTAAATGCACCGTTGGTAACAACCCAAAAGTTCAACTTGCTACTATGCTCACTTATGTAAGCTCATCTGTCGTATCGAATAATGTAAGATCATGTCAGTCATTACTAAATTTAAACTACCAACCATGAAGTTTAATTAATGAAGGTAACCTTAATAATGTACGTGAATTGTTTTTAAATATCAATGAAGTATCCGCAGAAGACAGGGCGATAATATGCGCTTTGCAAGAACTGTGTCAGCAGCGCGAAGGCAGTTTGTTAACTTCTCTAACACTGCAAGAGGCAGATGAGCTTCTTGAGTTTCTATGTACAAACTAATTGGTACTAATTTCAGAAATATCCCCAAGATTATGGCACATAAGCATCAAAAATGGTTATGCCATCAAATGATGTCACCAACTAAGGTTTTGGCAGAAAATTACCTCTACAGAGGTGATGATGTTCATGGTGGGTTGGAAATTACTTTAGATGTCCACCATGCTGTCAAAGATCTCCTTCTTGGAATGTTTCCAGGGATACAGTCAGTGTATAAGGCAGACAGCATGACTGTTCATGGTATCACTTAGAGGAGAGGGTGTCTCATAACACTTGGGGTTGATGATGACAACTTTCCAACATTTCGTCTGGTTGAAGAATTTTATGTGAATGAACATAATAAATACTTTCTTTGTAAGAAAGTCAGAATAAGCAATGTGATAGATCACATTAATGCTTTAGAACTTGAATTGTTAGAGGAGTTAAGGCTTGTGGAATATGCCAGTTTGTTCATTAACATTGTATTAAGGGTTCATATATATAAAGGGAAACCATGTGTTATAAATAAGTTTGCAGACATGTCATTCATGTGATTATATTCACTCATAGTCTGAGTAAAACTTTCTTACGCTTTGATGTTATTGTTCTCTCATGATTATGGGGTTGTGCAAAAAGCACAAAGCCTAAACATTGAGTAATAACTGCGTACAGAATTGCTGTAAAGTAATTTTGATTTGTATATTAGTGTGTTAAGCATGTTTATCAAACTGTGGGATGTTATGCACTCCACAAAGCGGTTTGTGAAAGCCGAAGGTCAATTGGAAAATGTCATTGCTCAAGGTGAGTATATCACAATCAGGTATGAAATATATGTTGATCTTTCTTTAAATTCATCATGAAATGATCAATGAAAAGTTAAACTGGTATGAACTATGGAGATATATGGTGATTCAATTAAAATAACTAGATTGGCTCAATAGAAATTGTACCAGCAGTTACGTCTGTTTGTCATCTCAGTGGATTTAAAATATAATCATTTTATAATGTCTGGCACCAAGTGTGGTTCTCAATTGTTTGTTGTTTTCTTAGATATAATGTTAAATCAGTCTAAAGACATATATAAAGTAATTTACTTACCAAAAATAAGCCTGTATTTATTTTTCAGGTCCCTTAAAGCTTGGTATTGATGGGGAAAAGATAGTTTTGGAATCCGATGGCACCTTAATAGACGAGTACGAGTTACTAAAGGCGTATGAAAAAGAAGTTTTCATGTTGCTACAAAACGATGAAACGTGGAGAGAACAAGGTTGGCTTTATTTCCATTGTCCGATGAAACATTATTGAAGCTTTACATTATGAAAGATACATACTATGCAACCAATACATACCTCTTGCCATGCTGTTTTTTTCTCGTTTGTTCGTGAATGATTTGAGAACATTTGTAACTGGTAATTTCATTTCATCTTGATTATGCTTGTATTAAAAGTAGCTTAATGTATTTTATATATTGTTGTGGAAATGGCTGTGTTTGGCAATTTTAGAGCAGGCATGTACATCAAACGAAGGAATTAGTGCAGTCTCTTACAAACAAACTCAGGCTTCTGCGGATGGGAATCCAAGGTGCATTGCTCGCAAGAAGACACTGCTACACCCGTAGGTGCAGCTAGTGATGATAAGATGGTAGATGGAGGTATTAATATCAGTAAATTATTATTCAAATATTGAGATAATAATTTAATGTTAATTATCACAGAGGTATGAATGAAATATTAGGTTTTTGCCACTTATATATTCATATTATTTGGAAAAATTACAAATTATTCTTGATTATTTTCTATTTATGTAACATTTTAGATCAATGCAGTACTGTAAATTACATCAAAGGTGTCTATAAGATGTGTACATTCAGTAATAAGCTCACCATTAATGAGAACAGGGTGCTTCAAAGCAAAGTCTGGGATGCCTGCACCTGATAGAATCGAGCTACCAGACCTCTCTTCTACCTGCAAAACACTTCTGCGGGACAATGACAAAAGCTGCCTCAATTTGGTTCTAAGAGAAAGTGCACTTTATTATAACTCTTGCTATCCAGAAATGAAGGACAAATCTTATTATAATGCAGTTGGACAGAAGATGACCAACGAGTATCCATGTTTAAGGTTTCCATGTGGGACTCAGCCATGGGTAAGGTATATTATTTGTTTTTATTTATTTGAGGTGTGTTTACATTATTTGCAGAAGTCATTATTTTGTTGTGTGCAGAATTTTTTCAGTAGCAAATTAAGCCAGAGAATGAGAACATTGAGACACAAGGCTTGTGACAAATCCCCGAAGGAAAGATGTGATGGTGCTCCTCTTCACAAGCGGATGAGGTTGGATGCGAGTGAAGTTTCTGCAAAGAAGTGTCAGGGAGACTGTCAACAGTATTTGAATGACTTAAGGTCTGAGTGGGGTTCACAAAAACGCAATGAGAGCCACATCAAAGCCCTGATGTTTGAAACAAGAGTAAACAGGCGAATACAGACTCATCCCTCTCCCTCATTCAAGGATATTCACTCAGCTTTCCCATTTTTTGAAGAGGGTTAGCTTTTAGGTATTTCTATGACTTGTTCCTGATGCATTTGTAGTGTGAAATTAATCTTTTCACAGGATTATTCCTTGTACTTATACTTTATTATATGCTCAATATTGTGCACAACAGATCTTGGATGAATTCTATACAGTAGTCAGAAAGCCAAGTGAGATGCCAGAAGAAGTTCAAGCAAGATGGAATTGCTGTTTACAGTGACTAAAAGATCTGTATGTCTTCAGTTTAATCTCACCATGGCCTCACAACTGCGAAACTATATGCACCTATCAATCTTTATATTTATTTACATTAAATTCGTTATCATTATGTCTCTACCTGATAGGCGGAAGACATATAGTAATTATACTGGGATGCTGTTCCGTCTGTCCATTAGTCTGTACGTACAAGATTCATTTCCGGGCTTCCTCTCTCATGTTGTTTGACCAATCAATTTGATTTATGCCAGGGACATCCCGAACCCCCCCATGTGGCCTGTAGATGTGTTTTGTTAGGGATGTGACTCCTCCATGACCTTTGACCTTGACACAGTGACCCCGTCCTCAGTTATTCTGAGTAGTTTCTATTCCGGCCTGTGTCTCCCAGGATATTTGACAAGTGGACTTCATTTTTGGCAGGGACACCCCGTGATGTCCATAAATGTTCCTTTAGGGATGTGCTTCTTCCATGATATGTGACCTTGACACAGTGACACCATACTTTGTACAAAGGGGGATATTCCTTTCCAGTCAGAATCTCCCATGTTATTTGAATTTCATTCTTGTCAGGGATACCCCATGTGGTCCCCAGATATGCCTTTTAGGGTTTTGACCCCTCCTTGAACTATGACCTTGACAGAGTGACACCGTACGTAGTTTGTCTTGTGAGATTCTTTCCTGGACCATGACTTCTATTTTATTTGCCAAGGACACCCCATGTGACCCCAAGATGTGCTTTTATGGGGTGTGATATCTCTATGACCTTGGACCTTGACACAGGAACCTTGGTTTGTCAGGGTTGTCATCGAAGTGGGAAACTTTAGTTATATATCGTAACCAGTATTCATAAATTTATTATTTTTATGACATGGCATATGGTTTGACTTAAGGCTACGGATGAGGAAAAGTCGATCTTGCTGATACAAGCTCTGGAGAAAGTGGTGGCTATCAGGAAGGGGAAGGGTGCCAAATCTTAGTCTGTACTGCATGTTGTTAAAGTAAGTGATATATAATTTGTTGTAGCACTGTGTTTATTCAAAATCTACATGTATACAATGCACATATTTAAGCCTCAATTATAAGTTACAAAAAGGTGCACATTTTTAGAAATTTAATTCTGATATTTTCTTCAATTGCTGAGACTATCAATGTGGTTGTTGCAGATTGAGGACTTAGTGCACAGCTTTATACAGAATGGCCACACCACCTCCTCGCTTGTCGTTGGACCTAGGAACACGGTGAATCCTGTAACCTGATGGCACGAGTTCATAGAGTATCTGCTGATATCCATGTTTCTGACAGAGGCAGAATGTCCATGTCCTTCTCCGTAATCATATCTGCAAGTGCGTCAGTCTTGTTCCTAACCGAATGTGCATTAGGGCTGTAGACTGTGAGAAATGTACCTGATTGGCTGATCTTACTATCAGTTTTGTGACTGACTTCGACAGGAAGCAGATTGTGTGTACCTGATGACAGTGCTGCAGACCTGCTATGTCCTGGATTACCACTGCATATTTGTCTGTTGTGGAGCTGATGTATTCCTGACTTTAATAGGCCTGCGCACACGAGTGCCACCTCTAGCTTTCCTTGTGGTGTGTCTATGGACGCCTAGCCCTTTAAGGCATGACCAGAGATCTGGGTCACACGAGGTGCTGGCCGTGATCTTGGAGAGCTGCCTGAGTGTGGCTAGGTCATAACAATCCATGGTCGGGCACACAAAAACTATAAATATCACAAAAACCAAATGTTATCCAATGCAAATGATATCCTGAGAGTGTTTCCTGGAACTTCACACACAAGCTGGCGTATAACTTGTCCCTTACAACTCTACACAAAGACTGAGAGGTCTAGGTATAGAACACAGCACAAAATTAAAGCTGTCGAATGCTGTCACTAGGCGCTACATACATACATACATACATACAGACACATATACACACAGACAAACATTAAACATACAGACAGACAGACAGACAGACATCAGAATGCTGTCAACAGAATACATACATACATACATACATACATACATACATACATACATACATACATACATACATACATACATACATACATACATACATACATACATACATACATACATACATACATACATACATACATACATACATACATACATACATACATACATAC
>CM067345.1:3716216-3748716 GCA_034190875.2 Urechis unicinctus
TTTTCTTTACAGAACTGGATATAATTAAATCGCCCATTAGGATACAAGGATACCAATGCCTTTAAATGAAGTTACCTGCGGGAGTGCCAACGGCGTCTTTGTTTGCAATTCATAATCCTCCCATTAGTCTTCTGTATGAAATATTAAAGTAGCAGTACATTTTGTGTAAGCCTCTGTAACTATTCCACAGCTTAGATGGGCTAAATTATTGAAAAAGCTGTAAAAGTCACCATCTGTGACCCTAGGTTCTGGTCAATTAATTAAAATTCTACAAAGAGTTACTCACCAGGCATCCACAGCCTTCAGTGCTAAACGTATTTGCCTTTAGTACAATACCTCGTTTTAACAAGGTCGCAGTAATAGCTAATGTATGTCTTTAAACCTTTGAATTTGAAATTGGTTGCTGGTACTATGGCACCAGAGACACCTTTTTGGGGAGTATGAACATGGTTTAGTCCAAATTTATGAACATATTGTGAGATGATCACACACCATAGGAGTTAACTGTCGAATACCCTTCTTTTTCATTAAAAAAAAAACATGAGGTAGCTGATTTTGAACATTACAAAGGAATTAATAGCAAAAAGAGCTAACTAGTTTTAGAGGTGTGTGTTGCGTGTTTCGTATGACATGTTGCTTGATATTATGACAGTGACCCATGACCAGCCTTAACTTTAAACTATTTCTGATGATAAGTTGTGAAGTTGCTTATAAGCTTTCTGTAATGGCAAAGCCTGGTTAAAAGTTTCAAAATACAATTGTAGAGATGAATGAAGACACGCATCAGAGACTGTGTTGATAGATTGTCAGGGCCATTCGGTTTCTAGAATAACATTGCATTTACATGATTACAGAGGTTCGGTTAAATGCATCACTCTTACTAACCATCTTGTTTATATCACGTGTTGATTGCACAATTTTCTATCCATTCAAGATCTTCTTAAAACCCAGTATTTAACATAATTAAATCGACGTGAGAAACACGGGTTGTACATAGCTTTAACCAGTTTTTACTTAGCACATATCCGTCGTCTGCATCAGATTGTCAGCCCCAAACCCTGCAGTAGAATACCAAACATTGAGTCACCAGACGAATGAACAATGACAAAGCAATGTACGTGAGTTGCAGGTTACGTGTTTTTCACAACTAACGCATCTTGGGAATTAATTCGAAATTGGTCCTGGCACCAACCCACGCAGACGAGAGGCTGCTGATTACTGCGAGCTGCTGATTGGACAAACGAGAACAGGGCGCAGTCTGGCGACAGAACACGGCTTGAGCTCCGCTGCTAGCCAGGCACTCTTCAAGTAGCTGCTGAGGAGAGCAGCAGCAGCAGCTCCATTGCTCACCGTCAGCGAATGTCAGGATTGCAACACACAAGACAAAAGAAAGGATAAGCAACCACTGATTGGCATATTGCTGGTGTAAGAGAATCAACGTTCCGGACGGTAGTTGGCATTAGTCATACGGCTCCATTTTTCCAGCTTAGGGGCGTTCCCAAATACGACCGGATTAGTTGCAATCGTCTGCAATCTAAAAGTACGTCATGATGATGTTGCGATGACGACTGATAGCGTGCATGTAAGAAACGCGATCTTAATACTCAAATTTCACTTACCAGAAAGTTACAGCCCTTTAATGATATTTGGCTGTAGGCTTAATTGTGGCGGACAACCGGATGCTTTGTCTTTGCTGAAAATACGGAATACAATATTCCACCAATAACTTTTGATAATCAACCATGGATTGGAATATCACCACTGATATCGACCTGAATGAATCGACCTACGCGCCCTACGTCGATAACGAGTGTAAGGCATTCACCAATTTGATCATGCACACCCTCGTTGCTGGCAGTTTGTGTCTGCTAGGTTTAATCGGCAACTCTGTGTCGTTTGTTGTACTCATCAAGGATAACGGTACACCAGTAGCATCATTCATGCTGCAAGCTTTGGCATTGACAGACAACTTCTTCTTGTGTCTCTGGTTTCTACAGTTCTCACTGGGCGAACTATTCAGTACTTTGCTCTAGATCTACACGCCACCTGGCTTTATGTAATACTCTATTCGTATCCCCTTCTTTTTGCGGGACAAACTGCCACCATATGGATGACTGTGTTGATTGCAGTTAGTCGCTATATCGCAGTATGTAAGCCTTACCAAGCAGCCACGGTGTGCTCCCTGGCGGCCGTCAAACGGGGAGTTGGAGCAGTTCTAATTTGCTCTTTTTTCTACAACCTTCCGCGCTATTTCGAGACAAGAATCGCTTACAAGACTTATGGAAAAAACTCAAGCGTAAGTGGTAGCTACACTTTTGTACGTACAACAATCGGCGATAGTGACATCTACAAGTTACTCTATTTCGATGCTTCGTATTACATCATGTGCTTTGCCCTTCCTTTGCTTTTACTGGCCGTTCTTAACACCAAGCTGACTATCTCTTATCGCCGGATTCTACGGCGGAAACGCCGCCTCAGGGTAGGTGCAGTACAAAACGAAAGCAGTGACAACAATATAACCCTGGTTTTAATTCTTGTCATATTGGGGTTCATGGTTTGCAATTCACCTGCACGTATCGTGCAGATAGTTTGGCGTTATAAAACACAGAACTGCCTATCAGTACCCTACATGGTTAGTGAAATCAGTAATGTTCTCGAAGTGCTTAACTCATCATTCAATTTCTTAATCTACTGCGCTTTTCGGAAACGATTCCGTGAAACGCTGATGGTTACGATTTGTAAGCGAGTTACTCGATCTAAATTGCCAATTTTAGCAAATGTTCAGACTCAAGTTAACGAGCATATGCATGTTCAGTTAAGTAAATGCATCAACGAATCAAACGAATAACATGGATTACTAGCGTCTTATTTGACTCGGAAATTCGGAACTCGTATACGTTGCTGGTATTAATGCTACCTGTTATATATGATATATACAGACAGCTGCGATTTGTATATATTTGTTGTTTAAAATGGGCGTGGATCATAAATTGTTCAAGCTGTAATGACTGTTGTACTGCGATATAGGGCCTCAAATGGGTCATAGCTAAGCTGGAAATATACAATGTTGACTTGACGTGCATAGATATATCCAAGCGTTAAAATAGATGGTGTAAAACGTCCTATCACAACATAACTATTTTTGATCTAATTGTGCGTTATAGGTTGTGCAATACAGAACAAAGAAATCATAAAAGGTGTTTTCGTGCTTTTAACATAGAAACATGAATTTTGTGTCCATCACGGCCTTGTCTGAGATCAACACAACCTGCTGTAGGATTGAGGCAGCTTTAGGTTGTCACCTCGCACTATTGGGCATTTCAAGAAAACAAGTGCTGGTAGGAGATATGACTTTACCCCAATCTCTTTGCTTTCAATGATGCAAATAAGGTAGCCTTTTTAAATTAAATTTGTCATGTCATTAATTCAAAGAGTATTCAGCGAAATTCATTATTTGGAGATTTCATGAGTTTTGTTGTTCAAAGCTGGCTGGAGGTGAGGGATTAACTGTATGCCGACATTGCTAAGCAACTGACCAAAATATCAAACTACTGTTATTAAGCCTAAGCCTACTGCTTTAGTTGTCCTGTGCCCCACCAGGAGCCATATATAAACACGATGTTGATGTATGGGAAGTGTTCAGCTTTAGACAATTCGCCCATACCCATTCATCACATTCATACACGCAATGCTAGTAACTTATTTATCATACAATGGCTTTATTGTTGTTATCATATCATCAGATGAAATTAGATAATTATGCATCAACATTGATTAGGCCAGCGTTATGTATGACTTTAGCTGCAAAATACTAAATGCAGCAATGACTGCAGAGTAATGCATGCTAGTAACCTATGAAAGTGTAATGTGACGTTACGTCGAGTGATTTAATACCTACGTTCCATGTAATTTTAAAACAAGAACGTAATATTTCTTCTTAATTTATTCATAATGTCTTAACCCACTGCTGTTGACAATACAACCAATATTAGTCCGTATGCGCTTAACTACACGGAAGCTATAACAGACGAAAGCTAATGTAAACGACCAGTCAGGTATAGATTAAATCGTGGGATTGATGTGACAGAAATCGCAATTGGTATCCGTGAGAATTTCAATGGAAGACGTATACTGGGCGTTGAAATAGCTGCTCCAATTGCCTTGTCTGAAAACGGTGTTTCATATATGAGATAACTCACTGGGATCTCTATGCTTGAACTATGTTAGTGCATCATGCTGTCTGGTAGGGCCAGTTCATATGACAGGCAGGTAACAAAAAGATCACATAACAGGTATGTGACGAGTAGATCGTATGACAAGTAGGTAAAAATAATATTATATTACTGCTAAGCGATAAGTAGATCACATGACAGGTAGGTGACAAGAAGAGTATATGACAGATTGGTGACAACAAGAGTATATGACAAGTAGGTGACAGGAAGAGTATATGACAGGTAGGTGACTAGAAGAGTATATGACAGGTAGGTGGCAAGAAGAGTATATGACAGGCATGTGACTAGAAGAGTATATGACAGGTATGTGACAAGAAGAGTATATGACAGGTAGATGACATGCTCTCAGGATATAATACTGATTAACTACCGCTGGCTGGGTGATACATTGCGAAACTGTAATTGTAGCTGAAAATAGTGATCAATATTGTCCTAATACACACTGTGACAAGCACCGGGTGCCACTATCCCTTCGTTTTCATTACTATACAGTTTGTCACAGAAAATAGTTAATGCATGTCTGCTAAGATTTGAACGTGATCACACATAACGATGACGCGTTTATACACCCGGTGCACATAATACAACCGTCGTTAGGCACAATGATGGCTGTCAACGAAAATATAATCAGATAAACATGGCCGGAATATTGACACTGATAAATCATTCGAGCAGCTGTAATTGAGTTGAACGTGTCGGCATTAAGAAATAGATTATTCATGTATCCCATCGGGCCTGCTATACCTAATGCGCCATATACCTGTCAAGAGGAACAACAGATATCATAAACATTACAAGTAAATGTTATGCGTGAATGACCAGTAAATGAAAACAAAATGCTTTTGTCTGTGTGAAGGTTAGTGTAGATCTGCTTTAATCCATTTCATTAACGATGCATACTCAACTTCTACACGGTTGCAACTGGCTGAATGGCGTATTATGTGCACGTCAAATTATATCGTTGTCATTTGGAATCTACTGCCTTATTAATCTTGAGACATGGCTTTGCTTACTTTAGATGAAAAGAGACAATAGGTTTACAAACATTGCTATTAGAATCAATGCATCTATAAAGAAGCAAGCAAGAGCTGAAAACGAGGTGGCATTGAAGAGTGCTGTGATACTGTAAGAAGTTCAAAGAGCATGATAATTATCCTTGTATGTCACGCGTAAGCGATTGTGCCTGTTTTGTTGATAACTACAGTAAATCTTGCGAGGGCAACCACTGGTGGTTTATATTCGTATGTATCTTGGGAGTGTTTGCTTTAACAGAGAGGTGCTTTCGCCTGTTGACCAGAAAGAAACTGTCAGATCTCAACTTCCAAAATATGTATACGCCATCGTATGGAATCTCATAATTGCCATACCACCAAGTCAGAGGAAAGACAAGAAAGCAGCTAAGACACGTACAGGAAACTATGTTACGAAGTTATGTCTGCTGAGCGCTAGATCAGTTAGAAATAAAGCAGACATTCTATTATACTGCGGATCTAAATTTCGAAATCATAGCCTTAAGAGGTCCAGACCCATGATCTTTACCCGAATGGCTTTACTTTGCTGCCCAATCCACTACAAGCAGGGAAAGGAGAGGAAGTTGGTATACTCTTCAGGACAAGCACTCGAACAGACCGCATAAGATCATCAGGAACGTACAAATCATTTGAGTACATCCACCATTCGCTTAAGTAGAAAACATGTCGGGTTGATAGTCGTTTTTCGAGTTCCACCAAACATATAGAAAAAGCTTTCTCATTCGCTCTGTATTGGTTTGCAGCGTTCCTAGAGAAAATAACGTAGGCTCATCTGCTTTCTTTTGCGATTTCAATTAATATATTGATGTTCCTAATGATATCGTGGCAACCACGTTCAAGAAAACATTGTTGTCGTCTGATCTTGCTCAACATGTTTACGGAAAAACACATTGTCATGGACGTACTTTGGTTCTCCTTATAAGACGAACAGGAGAGAACATTGTGAGGGACATTCCCATCTTTCCTCGCTGTGTTATTTCAGACCATGCAGCTCTGCACACAAAACTTGGTGCGAAATAAAAGCGAGCGCCTTCAGTAGGAAAATAATATAGAGGAAGCCCAAAAACATTGACGTGATTTCAATCAAACACGTTATTCTGCAGCTGTCAATTGTAACACAGTCAACGTGTACAGCAAGCCTCGATTATCTTGCCAACAAGTAAGACAGTATGCCCCGATTCGTTTTGGATAGGCACGCTCCACTAGAGCACAGGGAAATCACTATCCGCCAGAACACAGATTGGTTTAATTGATACATCAGTGAGAAGAAGCAAGCCCGCAAGAGATCTGAACGACTTGGGCGAAGATCTAGGCTTGTAGTTGACAGACAGCGCTGTGTTACACACTGTCGGCGGGTCGAATCACTCTGTGCTGCAGTAAAAGTTAAGTGTCTGAGGGCAGAGATATGGCAGGGAGAACGCCAAGAATCTGCACAAACTTGTTAAGATTGTAGAAAATCTTGGTAGATGAATTGCCACTGTTTTAACACAGAAAATAAGTACTGTCCGTTTGGAACAATCGAAGGTGCAACTGATAAGCTTATATCAGTTCAAATTAAATGAAAGAGGAAGTGTTTATATATAGTTAATGAAAGGGAAATAACATATGTTAATTTGACAGCAAATAACTTTCGACTGAAGCTATTTGGGTGTCTCCCAAATCAGTCGGGTTGACAGGCTTTTGTCAAGTTCTGAGCAGCTAGATGTACACAGAATGATCACGGAGAAGTGGAGGCTGCATCACATATCGTTATGAACCCATTCTTCGCTCTTATAATATACGTTTCAATATTTTATTTTCGTATTGTTAAATATTAACTGCAATCATGCAAACCAGTCGAGTAGTTTAGGCATCAGGGCACTTATCATATGTGCCTGTCATATAACGGTGAGTCCAACTGCATATGTTCATGCATATATTCACAATTTGCTTCATCGAGCGTAAAACTGGCCTCAAAATGATTCATGGTGCATTCTCCATTACATGTTTTTCCCCGTTTATTTGACATCAGAGTATCATTGTCTTGCCTTACATTAAATTTATTTTGAGAATTTAACTGAATCTCATCTTTCAGTGTGAATGATATATTTCCCATCATGGCACCATAATTAAAACATATAACATGTTTTTACAAAATAAAAAATACAGCAGCATCTACAGGCAATGTGCTGAAGTATTTGTTAAGGTCATGACTAGGTAGAAGATGAATTTGTTTTTGTTGATGATTAAACTTTGATTGCTGTTCATTTGCTTATATAGGGTCACTTAAATTCTACAAAACAATTATCCACAATAAAGGTATTCAACGTAGATTCGGCTGAATACATTGACCCCAATGGACGGAATGTATCGACCTCATAAAGGTTAACAATATAAGAAAATCAATAAGCAGGATAGCAAGCAAAGCATATCCACAGATCAATTTGAACATGATCCGAAGGAACTACCACAACAGCGCCTTATGTTGCACTAGCAGTAATAGACTTTTAAGAGGTTCAGTCTTGGTGGGTTTCCATATGGACACAATTAGTGATTCCATACGACAGGTTGTCGATATGATTCAGCTAAAGATGATTCTTCTGCTGTACGCCGGCTATAGTTGCACATTCTGTTACACAGATAAAATTAACTTGTCAAACTGGCTATCAGTCTTATATAATAAGCACTAAAGGAACTCTATGTAAAACATTTCACAACATTAATTCTTATCAACCTGATTAGGTTGATCATCACTACAAGATGTCACATGAATCACTCTCGTGTTATTAAGAAAAGGACGTAACTACTAATCCACTCGCATGTGGCAGAAACTGAATCTACATTTGAATATTGACTAATAGAAGATTGGTAAAAACACAGTGCAAGCCTGATTTTATCAAACGGCAATTATATAACCAAGAACAAACAGCACACCCATCAATAATTAGCGTAACCTTCCTTCATTGACCGGTGATGGCGCATTTAACATTCTCTTTCTGGGTACTGAGATGACAGGCATTGACTAGAGACCACCAGGAAGGTTGCTATGGAGCTGAGCATTGATAAATATACTAGAATTCAATGCTTGGGCATCTCTTATAGTTCAGCTATCAGAAATGTAGATGAAGCCACATGACCTCTTCACTATTCCTATCTTTAACTTTAAATTTATCTCAAATCACCAAATGTCATGAAATGATAAGACTAAAGAATATTTCTTTTCGCAAAGCAAGAGCCTAGTGTCCCTTAAACAAAACACTGGGTCCATAACAGCATTTTGATATTTAACCCACAACAGGAGGCAAAGAAGTTAATCATTACCCTACCATGAGTGCTGCTGAGCAAAATGTCATCACAAATACCTAGTCAATTTCACTGCCTTGCAATGAAGACAGTTGGCTGATGGTTATTGAGGCTCTGCTACTTTTGACATGATTTTCATTAACAAGTTATGACAGCATTTATTCATAGCTTTTATAGTTTTACATTGTATTCAATGACACACCAGGGCTAACCCCCAAACCCACTTGTCTGCCATAGCCAAGTAGTTATGCAAATGATTATAGCATTTAAGCTCTATAATTTAAGTTTGTAAGAAATGATTCACCTAAACACCCATGAGCAATTAATAAATTAACTACATTTTACCTGGAACAAGACATTTTAATTTGCTTTTATTTAGCAAGTCAGAGGTCAAAAGCCATAAAGCTATGAGTTATAGTTGCAAGGAGATATGGACATGATAAAGCCCATGCATGATTTGAGACATCTAGCTTGATACAAGAGGTCAATAGTCGTTGAAGCTCTGCTGCTTTTGATATGATTTTCATTAATAAGTTATGACAAATTAAATCATACAATGACACACAGGGCTGAACGCTAATCCCATAAATAATGTTTGGCAAGTGTCCAAAATTACCTGTGACATTTTTCACTTGACCAGTATAATTGGTAACAATCTTAACATTTTGGCTGAGGTCAGGGACCATACAGATCTGATTTCTAGTTAGCAAGGAGATACTGACATGAGAAGGCCCTATGTTGGATTTGAGACCATTAGCTTGATTAATATCAAAATGGGGCATCAAAACTTTTAATACCCCATTTGTTTTAGAAGATTATTCAATGTTGATCAAAGGGGTCAAAGGTTATGCAGGAGGATTTGGTCGATGTGTAGTTGCTAGCTTGCATTATAAGAAAACGTACCATAAAAAATTATTCCCCATTGAGTAAATCACTCAGTAACAAAAGGTAATGCAGAGCCGATATGTACTTTGTAAGTGATCATCAATATAAGAGTGGTTCATGTTTAATTTGAGACTGGTATTCCCTATTTGGTTAATAGTTACTGCCTAATGGTCCCATAACTTTTACCTTATAAATGGCATGCAACAGGTCAGGGATGGCAACCAATCAAAATGACCATCCAAGTCATGCATAACCATTCAGGTTGTTACATCTTGGGAACTGCACTGTCCAAAAAAATGCCTCATGTGTGATTTGGGGTTTCAAATATGCTTAACACCACTATCAAAACTAGACCAGACGCACAGATTTTAAGACTAACTGACAGATGACCATGGCATTTATAGCCTATACCTGATAGATTCAAATGCGGTGATTGTTCTATTGAAGAATTGTTTGGACTACAAACATTGAACATTTGGCAACAATTTTAATACCAATATTGATGTAGAAGATACCGTGAAAAAAGAGGCTCTTGACTTGGAAAACCTTCTTTTGGCTAGCTGCTGTTTAACTTGGTTGTCAACTAAAACCAGCACAGTTTGTTTGGATAGCTGCTATTGAAATCTAAAGGATCACTTTCCTGACTAATTGATGGCAAAAGAGAGACACTGTCCATGACTGAACTATCATATAACACATAATCAAACTTATAAGAATGTAATAAAGAACTCATGTTTTAGTGTATTGGAATGATATCTATATAAGCAGATCATGCTTTATTCATGTCCAATAAAATTATTTTAAAAGGCAGGTTAAGGGTAACATTACTGATGCAGGTATATAATTCAAGGATGTCAAATGCAAAATATCCATCTTCAACCTTTGACAAAAAATTCACATATGAAAGAGTATAACAAATCACCACCCCCCTCCCCACCCCCTAATCAGGATTGTTGTATGATAGACAACATTGTAAGTTACAGGGCATGAAGTCGGAAGACGAGTGGGATCGATGATCCTGGATCCCCTAGCTTACTCAGCAAGACAATTTGAGCTTCTGGAGTGTATGTGATACCGGAGCGTCCGTACGCTGTTAAGATCAGGGGCCGCATCAATAAAGAATCTTAACTTGAGTCGTCTTAACTTGAGTCGGCGTGCTAAGCTGAGTCCGCGAACTCAGGCGTATTCACAAAGCCAAATTTTAGCAAACTCAGCTGAGACCGCAAACAGCCAAAAAAGATTAGCGGCAATAATTTCTCACATGTACCATTGCGATCATAGTTTGTGTCTTACAGGAAAAGGGAACAATATGTTATTATGTGTTCATTAGACAGAAAATGGAATAAAATGGCGAAGAATGATCGATTTAGACGAAGGAATGGAAGTGGTCTGACTATTTTATATAATTAATATACTATAGTCTAGACCCCGGGTCTAGACCTACCGTCGTTATCAAAACAAAGTCAAAAAGGAACAGCCTTAAAACCGGTTGTTTATGAATATGTCACTCACCTTTATTCATTCCGACTGTACAATATTATATAATATCAAGTATAATATACGGTGATATCAAGTATAATATAAGAGTTTCAATATATTTTCAGCACTCCAATCTACGGCATTGTAATGATTGTTATCCATGAACATGCCCACAACGCCAACGGCACGATGAACCATTGTTTCTTATGGAGACGATTTGCACACTTACTAGGTCTTATAATCGGAAATATAATCACGGCTAATCTACACGATAGGGAAATAATTCCACCGACCATGCTTGCACTATTAACATCATTATTCCGCGATAAATATAAACAATCCTTGTTGAGTTTTGTTGTTTGACAGTCCGTTGGAATTCGCGCCTTACTGGGTCACTGCGCGTCATTAGTCTATGACGTTTCTTTGTCTTAGACGCCTAAAACGGAGATTTTTATCGCAAAATAACCCTTGTCGTTGGTGTGCGTTGGGGGCACTTTCAACATCTGCTATGTTATCATGAAGTGGATTCACAGGCTTGGTGCCTGCTTTCCTAATATTCAATAATACTAAATGTGAATCTTGGCGCCGTTGTTCTTATTGTGAAGTTAAAGAAAATTTACTGTAACATGACAAATCGTGAATAATTGCGTTATTGATATAGAAACTCCCACCCACTATGATCATTCCACAAACCATTCCTAATTCAAATCTACTGTAAGCAAACTCGCTCTTTGGTAGACCCACAAAACACTGTCCGAAGCGTTTGCGAAGAATTCCCCGCTTCGTTTTTACGAAAACAGCTTGCGGCGTGAATAATTTCAATATCCCGATAAAAATTGGTGAGTCATAAATAACGACCGGCTGATTATGTTTTGGTTCATTTTAGGAACATACATGTTCTTATTCATATCTGTGAAAGCATTTTCCTGGAAATATTAACATTGGACCGCCATTGTTAAGTTTGAGCTAGCGAACTTAAGTCAGCTACCTACCTGACTCAGAGTTGAGCACGCTAGAAGACTTTATGGATACGGTTAAGACGGCCAGCTCAGCTTGCCGTCTCAAAAACCTGAGTTTGCGGACTTAAGTTTCTTTATGGATACGGCCCCAGCAGATACCACAAACGAAAATATCAGTCTGACGGTGGGCGAAATGGCAATGTTTACATCCGACAGATGGTGCAAAAACCGTTCGCTAAAATGGCCAATACGGTTAAATGTACGTTCGGAAATGCAATTTTTGAAGAAAATCATTGGTTATCGGTAGTTCTGTCCAACCAGGCTGCAGACATCGAGTAACATTAAGGGTATCTGGGTATTTGTGGGGGTATGAATAGTGATCGGTAAGTTTGACTGTGAGCGGCAGATCCCACGTCCAGAACAGCCTGCCTGCTGAAGCTCGCTAACCACTGTAAACTATGGGTATTTCATAATTTGTTACACAGGAAATTTCTTCCCACAACCATAATGTTCGTTGTCACGTGAATGATATTCAATATATAAACGTTGGAATCATACTGACCTAACAAGAATCATATGGATACAGAGCGTTTAAAATGGTCATTGCTGACCTATCGCCTTTGTTTATATTCGCTCGTGTACCGGAAATTACACGCGGTATGGAATACTGGAATTGTTACAATCCCAAAATATAGCTTCAGCTTGAGCCCGGGGTTCCGTTCGTGGGGACAATTGGATTTTACGACATGAGCAAACTAATAACCCAAAACAATCTTGCTAATTATATATATATATATAGATATATATATAGATATATAGAGATATATATATATATAGAGAGATATATAGATATATAGATATATATATATATATATATATATATAGAGATATACATATATATACATAAATATATATAGAGAGACCCATATATATAGATATATATATATTACATGCATATAGATATACACATATAGATATATATATAGAGATATATATATATATATACAGATATATATATAGAGATCTATATAAAGATATAAAATATATAGACATATAGAGACATATGACAGATAGATATATAGATATATATATAAAGGGAGAGATAAAGAGAGAGATAGAGAGAGATATATAGAGAGATAAGCAATCCCTATAGAGATATAGAAGGTATATAGATAGAGAGAGAGACTCTAGAGAGAGGAGAGATAGAGAGAGAGAGCTCTCTATATATCTATGATATCTCTCTCTATATTTTATATCTCTCTATCTCCCTGTGTGGAGAGAAAGATATATAGATAAAAGAGACATATAGAGAGAGTTCTTCTAAAGGTTACAGTCATAGATCTATAGACACGAATGGTCAAGCTAATAATAGACATACCTACAAATCCATCCCTTCGTGTCCATATATTTGTGTATATTTGCGGATATCTATCTCTCTCTCTCTCTCTCTATATATATATATCTATATATGGTTCTTTAAAGGTCGTCCACGAATGGTCAAGCTTTTATACCTACAAATCCATCCCTTCGTGTCCATGCGACGGAATACTGGGAAAATTAATTTGGTTTATTTGGTTATAAATGTGATTAGTATGAACCATTTGTTGCATTTTGTTATATTATTCTATGTGGCAGATAGGTGAATAATGAGGAAAGAATTATATTTCGTGATAAGATTTTAAAATCCATCAAATATTTAATACTTCAACACTCTTGTTTGAGTATTATTCCAACTATTTGGGTCAGAGTATTTATTGTTGTAGTGATAATATGGAGGTTTTCGGGTTTTGTCAACGAAAGGTTAGTTGCTAAAATTTGATTTTGCTATAATATTCATAATCCAATGAAATAAATGTGTGGTGCTGAATGAATGAATGCAGCCGAACAATTACTGTGTGTCACAGAGTGAACTCTGCAGAATAATGATTGTTCGGTGGTGAATGCAAATATGTGCAACTAGTGCAGATTATCAGGAACAAGCAGATTTATTTGTGTAGCTGTAAAATGGTTGGAACATCTGGTAGAAGTGGACGGAAACCACGCTCGTCAAGTGTACCAGCCAGTCCAGCCACTTTGCCCACACAAAGCGGTCGTAAGCGTGGTCGCCCCAGGAGAGATACCTCGTAACCTTCTCCAAAAAGATCAATCTCCAGTGATGATTCAACTGAAAACCCAGCAGAAACCTGTAGTGCAACAAGTAGTACCAGTGGAGAAAATGAAAAGAGGCATGTAACCAGAAGCAGCTGCAGTACTTCAGTACTTCATACTCTGGTCGGACCTGCAACTGCGCAGTTCGTAACATGCAGAAAGATGTCCTGAAAAGATGGAGAGGCATGAGAGATGGTACCGCGCAGAACTACCCCAACAGTGCCATTGATGGTGACCTTGCCAAAGAAGTAACTTCAGTATGGAACAGGGCAGCATTGCCAACCAAGCGACAGGATAAAATAAAGCAACAAATCCTTGATATGCTGGAAGAATGGAAAAAAATACAGCGTCTGAAAGAAAATGATACAAGGTGTGGAGTCTACTCAGATTCAATTGACAAGCTATTCAACATTGCCCCAGCTGACATTGAGGAGAAGTTAGGCGCATCAAGGAATGCAAATGCAATTGAAGATCTGGCATTCTACAGGTCCCAGTTACAAGACACCAAGAGTTCATCCATGTTAGGTGTTGACAAAAAGGTTCTCGGGATTCAGCACCGAAGGGAACAAAGGGCACAGAAGGAAGGTACAAGGAGACGGTGTGAAGAACTCAAGACTTCTCAAGCAGCCAGTGTATCCACAAGTAATGAAAGGTAACATAAATACAAATGGATACATCATATGGATAACTACTATTAACTAGCGCATAGCCTAGTCATAAATAAATTGTATATTTTGTATATACCATTTACTTCCAGCTGTTTTAGTGTGTAAACTATTCATCTACAGTAAGTAAATACATGGTGGAGGTTTAGTGTTTGGTAAAGGTGGCTTTAGTATTAGAGATGCATGTATATAGTAGTAGTATGTAGTAATTTTCTTCCCACTGGCAGTGACCACGAGGAGAACTGTGAAGATGTCAGTGATACAGAGAATGTGGCTAGTGCAAAAACCCAGCAAGAACTGAAGAACAAAACAGACACAATACCTTGCACTGGGGTGGATCGTAAGACATTATTGAAATTTACAACACAAGTGGCTACCAGATACCATATGTCTTCCACACAGCACCTAGCGATGGTATCAGCAACAGTTGTAGCTGCTGGTGGGGACATGCAAGAAGTTGTCGCAAGTTCAGCTACCATCAAACGCCATCGTAAGTCAGCCCAACAAGAAAAGGCTAAAGAAATCCGAGCCAAGAAAGTTAGGCCTAGGTACCCCGTGGTCCACTGGGATGGCAAGATCATTGACTATGCATTAGGTTTGCATGATGACTGCAATGCCGTGGTTTTAAGTGGACCAGGTGACTGTCCCCCAACATTCTTAGGAGCCCCTATTGTTAGGAGAGGAACAGGAGAACAGCTCTGCAACTCATGCTTAGACATTCTCCAAGTCTATGATATCCCCAGAGAGTCCATTGTTGCTGGTGTTTTGATACCACAGCCTCTAACAACGGCATCCAGCAAGGCTGTTGCATCCGCTTGCATCAGCCAACAGGCTGTTGGCCATGCGTTTCTGTGGAATGCTTGTAGACACCACATGGCAGAGCTACACATCAAGCATATGTGGTCAAGCTTCATACCTGCCACAAAGGGTATGTATATACACTTACAGTTACACTATACAGACCAGGTCTACCAATATTGTGTATACTAGTAAACAAGTTTTAATGTACATTGTGCAAATCCGTAGGAGTGTGTTTGACCAAAAGTATATATCTTATAGGTCCTGTGGAGCCCATATTCAAGCGCTTCCAGGAGTGGTATCTCCCTCTAGCCAGAGCCGCTGCAGCTGCAGTACCACCTCAAGTGTTCCCGGATCCTAATGGGCTGGCACAGTGGGAGTGGCCTGCTGACTTTGCTGGTTTTCCAACTGGACCGTACACCTTGGTCACCACACTCGCTCTGGAGTCAAAGCAGTGGGCCAGGGACCAGTTGGTGGCCAACACCTTTGAGAGGGAGGACTACCGTGAGCTGACAGAGCTCATCTACTTCTACCTGGGGGGTGATGTGAGTTCAATAAAAGCCTTACTAGTTAGATAATCTGTTCATGAATTAAATATCAAAAACCACTAGTATATATGAACTGTCTGTCTTTGCATGTACCCTGAGGATTCAGAATGCGACGACCAGGTGCCAACCATTCAGCACGTTTCATGGCCAGTTCGCTCTACCTGATGAAGATGCAGATTCTCAGCAATGTGTGGCCATTGACACCCCGGTTGAAATCTGTGGTCCTGAAGATGTCGCAGATCATCACCCTTCTGTATGGGGCTTACTTCCTAAAATCTCGTCTGACAGCTCCTGCACCCCGCAATGATCTTGGCTTCTACTATGCAGTTAAGGCATATGCCTCAGTGGAACAACAGGCTGCCAGGGAAGGGCTCGAGAGCATCAAACGGCACCTTTGGTACCTGGTGCCAGAGCAGGTCGTACTGTGCCTCTTCGATGATGGTGTATCAGAAGATGAGAAGAAGGAGGTAGCAAGGGCTCTGGTAGCACACCCTGCACCACCTGTCTTCCATCCAGGCAAACCAAACTTCCAGCCTGTGATTGACCTACTGGGAGAGACCCGCCCAAGTCTGGCAGTGTTCGTCAGTGAGCGATCTTGGCTGCTGTTTAAGCTATTCAGAAGCAATACAGACTGGCTGCTCCGAGAACCAAGGCCCCAAGATGCAGCCTATCGGGAGCTGAGGGTGAGGGACTGAGGTGGTCAGACTGGAGCGTGAAGGTGCAGGAGTACAATGACTGCGCTGAGATGTGATATTGGTTGGAACGGATCACCGCCGGCTCACACCTCCGCAAGGCTGACAAATGCCATAATCTAAGACTAACTGCCCTAATGCATGCTAAAATGCATTTTGTTGTACTGAAGTTGCTACATAAATGGACAGGAAGTCCTATTTCAGTGATCATATGCTTCAGTTTTTGTATTGTGTAATGAACAAGAAGGTATGATAAATAAAGCTATTGTTTGAGATTTTGCTATTTTAATGACTTTTTTTCCTTCCAAACTGTACACAGTACATCATATTAGCATACAAATAGAATACACCAATCATGTTTAGACAGTTAAACATCATGAAAGTATGAAATATTAATTGTAATACATTTTGAATTGCATGATACATGAAAAATAGCTGAAAATCGTCATTTTTCCAGAAAACGCTAGACGGGAGGGTATAAAATTAATTTAAAAAATCTGAAAAAAAATCAGTGTGATAAGGGCATCATTAGGAACAAAATAAAACCAGGGGAGCACGCGTTTTTAAAAAAAAAGGTTTTTGTGAGCCACCCTAATATATGTTTATATTTATGTTTAAGTTTGTTTGGATTCATACCAGCAAATGGTCAGGATGTCGTTACTGCTGTCATCAAGCGTTGGGACCCACATATCTGAGATAACAAATATCGACCAAGGCAGACTGTGAACGGCCAATACAGCAGGAGGCGAGTGTAAGTGTTTATCATTGCCAGTTGTCATCACGCAGATGTACTTAATGCTGCATTGGTGAACACATCTGTATGCGTGTGATTAGTTTAGCGGCACATGCCATCGTATTCCGCTTGGCGTACGTCGACACAACGAGTATGCCACTACCTGAGTATAATTGTTTTTTTTCAAGATCCCCGTAAAACTTAAGCCACATGTAACAAAGCCGTTATAAACACATAAACATATGTGAACATAGCCTAACAGTTATACTTCCTACATATGCAATAAATGTTATCGAATAAACATTATGAACACCATTATTGTTATTGGCAAACGGTGAAATTATTCATATCATTGATCTTTCTTACTCAGAACTGGACTGTGCTAAGTTACGATAAACGAAATGCGTTGATGTTGTTTCACTCCAACCATAGACGATAAAAATTACATGTGGATGAATAATAATTGTTGTGCTTTCCCGAAACCGACGGATTATGGTTGGTTGATTGAACCAATTAATTTTTTTAGAGAAGTTTCATGTGATGGCAGGTAAATGTTCAGGTTGCTGTAGAGGTTCTCATCTGATTGCCGCATCCGTCCCCGAGGCGCTGTCATGCTGTCACTATGGGGAATGGAGAATAGCGCGCAATATAATATTGAATGTTTTATTCGTCAGTTAGATTTCGGAACTATTGGCCCAGATGAACAGCATGTCTAAATGCAGAGGGTATTACTTTTAGATGAGATGGGGTATTGTTTTGATCTCTGGACCGGCACATTAATTCCGGACTTTCTCGGTGATATTTAAGGGAGCAAGTCCCAAAGCATTAAGCAACAGTTTGACATTTACATCAAGGTTTACACCATTCTCAGAACATCGCTCTAGAGATCCTCATATCAGTGTGTGTGAATGCTATCACCACATCAGATGCAGCTTAACGGGGGATCAGAGGCTATTCATGATATCTTCCGAGATCGACACGTGAAAGCATTTTGCGACATTACATGAACCAGAGTGATGATGAATATGTGATGACGAGTGCGTTGTATAGTACGGTATCCAGCAATAGTGTCTACTTTATCGCCAGGCATTGAGAATATAACAGAGACTACCCCAAGGTATTAACCAGATAGACCTTCTTTATACCGCGGCAGTGTTTTGACTTATGGAATATAAGGGATCGCTTCAGCCGACATCAATCAGCAAATATATTTTATACTTTATCATTTCACTTGTAAATCGTCACTTAACTCTTCAGACGAACACGTTGTAGGGATTTCACTTCCTACAAGCATCTATCAATGAGAATTCATCGAGCGATATCTGCCAGATGAACAGCAATATGTCCATTTGATGATGCAATTACATTACAGTTACACGGTGAGCAACACTTACTTCTCTGCTTCCTCTGGTGTCTATACTTGCTTGCGATATGAATAATTTCTTAGCTTATTTCAGCTTCTGCCGTAATCCTTTCCAGGCATCGAGTATTGTTTAGCTGACGTTCTAACATCTGGGTACAGTAGGTTTCGTTTGCTGCTATGACCTATTGCAGTCGTACTTCTGGTATACAGACTGCTATACTATGGGCTAAAGGGCTACAGAATCATACCATGGTGGTCGTCTTAAGTGCGTATTGGTACTTATCCTCTATACTTCTTTTGTTGATAAGTGACCAGAAATGACAGTTCCGTTTAAGCTTCCTGCAATTGGTAGGATCCATTTATACTTCATCCGCTTATCATAAGAAAGTTTTGTCACTTACACAGATTATTGATACTGACGTTGTCCTGTGCACACCCTTCATCTCTCGCCCACAAGACAATGGTTAAGTGCAAACACTAAAATTAACAACCCATTTCTTTGTTTCTGTCGCTCCGTATTACTGGGCTTCGATGATGATCAAACCAACAGAAGCCACAACACAGTTCGATCAGAAATATGGACGTAATATGTTCTGCAAAATTCGTTTCATTACATCACCCATTTTACTTATTCATCATTTCGTTCAAATGATTTCTAGCAAAACAAAGCTACCATTTGTATAGATGGATTAGTTTGGTACAACTGGTCAACGATTTGCAATATGAGGTTTATGAACATTTAAGTTTGCTTATGATCACAAAACGCAGTTTATTGGAAACATGCTGCATGAACTTAATAATGTTTTTATAAAACAAACAGTTGCATTCAGACATATTCCACCCTAGTTTACCCGATTACATTGATACAACAGCACGTCATTTTACGCACACCTCTAGCGCGTCATAACCATGAGAATGTTTATATTACATATTCTTTATGCCTATGTACAAACATCTAAAAGGCATTATATGTTAATTTATTTAGATGGCACGTTATAGCCTACTCTTGTAATGTATAAGACAGGCTTTCATTTATCTCTAGATTCTTATCATTTCTTATGCATGTTTACCCCTTGCAATGAACCATTACATCTGAAAACGATGCATGGACGACATAAGTGAACCACACATTGAGAGCAGAGTCTTGTGTGCTAACCAGACTTCATCAGGTGTGCAATATTTGCGGAGCAAGGGATTCATTATTGCTTCTTTTGCAACTCAAAATTTGCGGCTCCTTATGATATGATAATGCAAATGTTTCTCTGGCGTCGAGTTTTATCGGAAGCAATGCGCTACTTATGTACAACACTTGACGGAAACAGAAGTGATTGCTTAAGCTCTAAATCTCTAATGCAGACCTTTAATGGTACCATGAGGCATTAACCCATTGGTTTCCTTCTCACCTCCCAAAATTGTTCTAATGCTATGAACATCAAACATTCATTTTTTTGCAATTTGCGTTGTTCATTGCTGTCAAACGCAGTGTGCTGATAATATACAATTTCTTCATGTTCTAACGATCAGAGCTTTTTGGAATGGGCGTCGGACTATTAGGTAATATATTGAAACCTTGCCTTCGTATGTTTGTGACCAACGCTTTGTTGCCTGGACCGTTTCTTGCAGATGCCATCCATTACGATTACGAGCTGTAATCATTCCCATTTATTCTGTCAATTCGTGTTGCACTCTAGCCTAAATACAGGAAGACATACGCATAAAGCCAGACTCAGTCCACTTTAGCTGTAGACGAGATTCGTCGGGTGAGGATGACCAAAATAGATCGTTGGCGTACCTTATATCCCTTTAGTAGTAGCTTAATTAACTCAATTAAAACGAGTTGGATTGGTTAGAACTTATCGTATTACAGCCGAATAAGTAAATTCAGCTAATCACGTTCCATCAAAGTCAGGCTCCAAGAATCTGGTGTAAACGTGGTGTGTAACAAATGTCAAAAATTGTCGCAACTGCAAAACTCTTCCAGCAATCAGATTGGTTAAGGTGTTAGCGTTCATTAGCTACACGACGGCTAATAAAACAATTGATGGCTACGTGATCATAACACCAGGACCACAGATGCGCGTGTTAAATATGCAAAGCTCCCTAGACATAAGTCTGGTTTAAAGCAAACACCTTCATGTTATCATTATATCAAACACATATGTGAGATCATTGCATATGAATACGATACACAAATGTATAAATGTATGTAAGAATTTATTTAGCCAATTACCATGATTTTATCATGCTAATCTCAACTAAAGTGGCAACCAGGTGTGTATTTATGTTGTTATTGATAGAAGTATACACGGCAGCAAGTATTTTGGATCTTATTGCAAAATATATTACATTTAAAAAAGCTACCCTACAATGTTAACATTGCGTAAAACAACTGCTTGTTCAAGGCTGTATAACTTGCTATGAGTGACACTTGGTCAACATTAGAACTGTCCGTGCAACTGGTCTTATTACCCTGTATGATCTGTTTTGAGAGCGGTGAACAGAACAATTGCATCTTACTGTGCGAGTTTAATTCATTTTGCTAAGCGGATGCCTGTAGCTCATACGCTATAGCTTACTTGCAATCAAAGGGGCTTTATGAGCTTGACCAACTTGTGGCGTTATATCATTTGTACACTCATATGTTAGAAGTTCCCCAACCCTCACACAGAATTATAAGGAGAAAGACAAAAGATATTTTTCTTCTACATAATAACTCTCATTCGAAGGGCGCAAAAGGCAAGAAGTCACGATTGTTTATATCAAGTATTCACTCAACATCTAAGGATCACAAGACCAAATCCATTTTAGAAATATATATATGACAAAATAAATCCAAATGTCGACTGATGTCTCGTGCTTTAGAGGCTTGACGCGTCGATGTATATGTTTGATGACAGTTATCCATTTGTTGCGGTGTTTGTGTCCAAGTCACATTCCAACGGGTATATCTTCTACACCTCTTAGTTATATGAACTTGAAGTTGATAACCAAGCATACATGCAATGCTTCCCAAAAGCATATTGATATTGGCGACATTGCCAATAATGTGCTGCCATATCACGTCATGTTAATAAGTTGATAAAATGCCACATCGTCCGCATACATTGTTGACAATTCAAGATAGCGAGAAACTTGGTGTCTAAATAGGCTGATGAATATATTACGTGCTTGGTAGATGTTCTGTCGACTCTAACATTGGAGGTACTTTTCGAGTCCGCGAGTTTTATGGCCGCCTATAACGCCAATAACGTGTGACTGCAACAACAAATGAAACGGTTGGGACATTTGTGTATGCTCGTATAAGTATGGTATTGCTACGAAAAGGGATATTATTGGGCGAGGATAGTCCGTTTTGGCGGTATGCTGTGGTTGTAAAATATACGAATTCATCTGCACTCGCCAATCATTCTGAGCTTGTTTTTAAACGGACTTGATAATTATCTATGTTCCAATTGTCCGTGTAGAATAACGAGTCTGTTTTCATTATTCATGTAACGCATAAAGCACATAACATTTGCAAATAGAACGACTGCAAAAAAACTACATCACCGGCTGATATTGAGATGTTGAACGATGAATACTGCATAGAAACAAAAGAAAATGCGATATCTAACTTACCACCAGTCACTAAGAATCACTCACGTGGTATCACGTGCATTGGTTAATGGTTGGATGTATGATACCGTTGATAACTATTATTAACTATAATTGCAAGCCTTCATACGTACACATTTATTATGGGTTATTGCTTTAGCTAAATTTATAATATAGTTGTCTTGTTGAACGGTGGGTTCTCTTGTATGCGCTGCAATGATCGCAGCGTTTGCCCCAGTGACTATGTGTACATTTTTGGTCCCTATTAAGTTACATCATTATATCACACTTTATAGATTTACATCACCTGGTGAGGCAGAATTTATTATTTTCCAATTGATAATTTGGTATCCTGTCGTAAAGTACATTTTTTTCATTGTACATTACATTCTGTCATGCGGAGTTTTCCTTTTATGAGTAGGGAAAAGTATCATAGCAATGCGTTCTATGTGACATAAATACATAACCTCTTCCTGCACTTGGTGCTCATCTGAGTGGTATGTCTGGCCAGCAATTTTACATACTAGAGCGTTTTTCAGATCCTGCTTATTGTGTAGTGGCTCGTGCAATAATACAGAGATTTAGATGCACTTTGTACAGTTTTCCATATAATTGATTTTGCACTTATTGACACTACGTTATGAATTGTTCTGTCTTTGGCTGTGATTAACTAATTTAATATTCACTTGCATTAATTGAAGACTTAAGTTTAGAGCACGCGGTCGTAAATGTTGTTTGCATCATATTATGGATGTACATAGCTGTTGAACCATAAAGTTTAACAACGGAACATATCAATCGAAACATTGCCCGATACTAGTGTATGATAAGCGCATTGTTGTTGACATGCGCTGATTTTACAACGCATACGTTCACAAGTATTACGCTCTGTTGTAAGTCAAACACCAATCAGCAGCATTTTTTTTTATTAAGCAATGCATTTAACATGGCACCGTCCTTATCTTATCTTATCTAATTCTTACTCGAATTCAAGAGGTACATACGGTCAGAACTTTTTTCTCGCCCCGGTTAATTATTAAAGAGAGCATATTTGTGTAATCTAACATATAACAAAAGTATCGCTGGACCTTTTATCTCATAAAACACTATTTTGACGCCTGAATTCTTATATAAGAATCAATTTAAACATCAAGAACCGGAATTGGTCTGGTAAAACTTCAATAAATGGTTACATTTAACAAATTTGCAAAGCACGAAGTGTTTGATAATCCGAGAAAATTATCAATTGACTTCACATACGGCGGTAGGCGCCCTGCAACTAAGCAGGCAGAAGGTGATCATCGTTTCACAATGCACCAACTGAATAGTGTTCATTGGATGACTATCCAAAAGTTGCAATGTGTAATATTTGTTTGACCTAAACTGGAGCCTTGGTAATGCTTTAATCATGCTTAATTTAGCACGATCCTCAAACTTCGCTTACATACATACAGCGTGATACAGTATGTTAAATACGCAATAGCTACAATGACACAAGCACCAGTGGACCGAAGTGGATGTCAACTTACATTCATCATCACAGGCTGACGATGATCAGCTGACATCCATCATCTCAGGCTCACGACGTAAGCCTACATCCATCATCACAGGCTGACGATGATCAGCTGACATCCATCATCTCAGGCTCACGACGTAAGCCTACATCCATCATCACATAATCACGTTACAGTCCGTATGGTATCGAAAATATGTGGTTCGCTTTTCCATGTTCAAGATTTATTTCACATTGCCTGACTATTTGCCAGTTATTTTCCCCAGCCTGTCTTTGTGTTAGCTATTAATGTATTTTATGGTCGTTACTTGAGAGTAAAGACCTATGCCACCGGAAATTAGGTTATCATTTAGGGAGTTTTATGTTTATACATTTTCACAGAGGGAAAAGTTGTGTGACATTTACCCTCGTTGTAAAAAGCTTTGTTAAGTTTTGCTGGTTTGATGTTGCCATTGTAGATCAGTATTGCAGAGTAGTTTCATGGTAGAATATAGGCAGTAATTTATTCCAAATGGTACTTATTATGAGGAGTTTTGGGAGTCAGGTGATCTTTCAGATGATGGCATTGTTATGTTCCACAGTTTTGTAACACAATTATAATTTCAGTTTTTTGGGAAATCCCAAACACACAATTTTCGTAAAGGAAAGGTGGCAATGATATTCCTGTACCAAAATTCTTTCAGTAAATATGGGCACTGTATGTGGTAGCCCCAGTAACTTGATATTAAGTGCTTACCGTATTTTAAATGTGTTCTATTTAACGGATTGTAAGATTTTGGTCCATTAAATATTTTTAAGGCAACAAGGCGTCAATGTATTTTGTAAACATTTTTATCAAACAAAACCTGAAGTTTCTACCTGTTCTACCAAAGGTTGTAATCTTAGTATATAGTTCGTTGCTGCAGCCTTGCATACCATTGCTTTCTGTATTTGATTCTTGCTTACGTGTGATGATTTTTGCTTGTTTGCATCCGCTACGCTAGCTTAGATTCATTCTTAAATTATCTCTGCTTAAATGCTATTGAGACAAGAATACTGTCGCTGCTTATAATTAGCCTCAATCGGGTTACAAATTTACGTTAAAGCCTCTCACAACCCTCATTTACGGGGGAAATTGATAACGTAAAGTTACGATGCAACCAGAAAGGCGCAATATTATTACATCAAAGGAAATGCAGCTTGTTTTCTCGAATTCAATTATCACATATATCACAGGCAAGTCCGTTTAGGTAAGTAGCCATACAAGTAATACCAACAACGACATTTTTAATAACTGCACAGTACGGGTAAATATAGCAACTCAATTAATTGGATTAATTGCAGCAATTGTTGTTTCATCTTTTGTTAATAAACATATTTCAGATTTCAGGATATACAAAGGTGCGCCTTTACATTGTGTTCAACGTAATGCATGAATGTCGTTGAATTTAAAGATCCTGATCATTAACGGAAAATAAGGCAATAATATTCAAACTCGGCAAATACGACGTCGTGCTAGAAACCATAAATCGATTCATGTCATTAGTTTTATACATCAATGCCATTACATCTATGGTCTTTGTTGCTTAACCATTTACAATGCTGCTATATATATATTGTGCCTTACTTGCCTAAAGGTCATCCGATTGGAATTGCATTAAGCGGGTGAGGTGGTGTTGTAGTTATATGTTGGTTGGCGTGAACAAATTGTATGTATTTCCATGTATGGTACACGTTGGCTCATCTAGAAAGATAAAGAGCGCAGCTGTGATATAAGGAGAGGCGTCATATATTCCTCTGCTGGCTAACCACGCATAAAAATACCTTACCTGGTGTGGATCACTTAAGCGCCTATCTTAACTGGAGCCGCTGATGCCGTGTTTGTTAATCGGTTGGTGGGGCTAATGAAGCGACTGGCCAGTTGGTGGGGGCCTCGCTAGCAGCTGTTTCGTCCGGTACCTTAAAATTGGAGCAGCATCGAATGAGAATTATGAAGAAAAAAAAACATTTTTGGTCTTCTGATCGATATATGGATATATGCGTATTACAGAGAAGACGACGAGAGTAGAATAATCACACGATCCCGAAGTGGGAAAATGCATAACGGTGATCGAACTATCTTGTTATATTCACACATGTAAGGCATTAGTATGCAACTTCTTTTACAAGATGTATATATGTTATTGCAGCAGAGAAAGACCACAATAGATTGTCAATGTCACATGTATTGTATGAGAAGCCAGTGTAATTAGAGAGAGGGCGATTTTTCCGTTTGTCTTTACATTTTGCTTTTGTTGCTAGAGAACATAAATATCACATGACCATATTGCCATCTGTGAATGACCAGGTTACTACAAATCTTCCACCATTATGATAATCGCGCACGTGCCTCTTTCGGTATGGAACGCCACGTGGCTAAGGATGAGGTAGCAGCTTCACTTGTGGTTTTCTGATGCAACCCAGCTGCAGAACCAGATTATTCTATCCGAACGAGCTTTGCTATTTGATTACAGCAGTGCACCAACCAATGAAGGCTGCCATTCCTGGCTTCGTAAAAATGAGGTCTTAGTTATCACTAGCACAGATTGATGTACAATTTGTGTTGATGGTTCAATTAAGTATTTGCAGAGAATGATAGCATTCAACCATGCCTATTGGTGCGGCTATTTAGCATATAATCGCTTTGTTGCACGAGGCTTCAGACAGCGGCATGAGAATATAAGTAAAGGAACTGATGATACTCGACTGTAATTTACCGGTTGCGGGAATGGCACAGAGTCGAATGCTGTGGAAAGCCCGAACTACATTATGCAGCCACCTCATCTATCCTTTGACTTGTCTATCGAGTTTTATATGAATATCCTTCATCAAATTCGTCATTTCCCTGTCGCGCTACATGCTATTCTGTGAGGTCGGATTATCTTTTTGTGCAAATCCGAGGCATACATTCTGGTCGTACGAACAACAGTTGACCATATTTGTAATGAACATAGAGAAATATCAACGGGTGTATGTTACATGTATCAAGTTTTCGATAGCAATGGATGAATGCACAATATCAAAGAATGACTACTTGCTTTTTGCTGTTCAAATTTCGCAGTTGTTGAGCTGACAAGTTTCCGACTTTGTTCATCTGGTTTGGATTAGCTTGTAACAACAACAATCGTATGAGTGACTAAGGTGATAACGCAAGATGAATCGAGATCATACAGCTAGCGGAAATAATGCCGCGAGATGAAAACTTTCAGTATATGCGCACGATGCTTTTAATGTTTGCCATAATGGGGCCCTTTGATTGCAATTTGTCAGTCTCTGATGTGCATATAGTTTGATGTGCTAGGCCTATCCTATGTGCTATAAGCATACGTAGTGTGTCATCATATCTCTGCTGTAAACTCCATTTATCGGGGACATAATCTACACTACGTCCAAGTCCATTTCGCGTGAACATTTTAGCGTTTTAGCAGACAATAAACACATTCAGAAACGTGGTTAGATAAATGACTAGAACACTCATGTTCATAATAACATCTGCTTGACTCTGAATTGCCTGTGTGATAAATGGGTAACATGTCACGGTTTTAGTCAAGAGCAAGCTTAATAAGAATTTTAAATAAATATACTTGTTGAAATGCATAGACTATTGACTGGCAGTTTTCGTTTATTTCAGGTAGCCGATAATCCGCCTTGTTTATGCGGGGTCAAAGAATCATTATCAGAACAACCACTTAGGCACGTGACCATGCAGGCCAAAATCTATCGGCTACAAGCACAGCTTTTTGTTCATATTATGTTGAATGATTGCGGAATATTAACATTGTTGGGGGTGGTGACATCTCTTTTAAGATTAATAGCTTATAACAACTGGAAGTTGAAGGCAAGGCGAAGGTAACCTTATATTACAATCCGGTAAAAAACGCATATATATATAGAGAGATATATAGATATAGATATATATATATAGATATATAGAGATATATATATATAGATAGAGATATATATATATATATATATATATATAGAGATAGATATAGATATATAGATATATATATATATATATATATATATATATATATATATATATATATATGTATATATATATATAGATATATACACACATATATGTATATATCTATAAAGATATATAAATATATATATATATATTAGAGAGAAATATATATATTTATATGTATGTAAAGATATATATAGATTTCTATATACATATATCCAATATATATTATATATATATATGAATATATATATATATATAGATGTATATAAATATAGACACATATATATGTATCTCTATATATATATATATCTATATATATATATATATATCTCTATATATATATATATATATCTCTATATCTCTATCTATATATATATATATATATATATATATATATATATATATCTATATAGAGAGAGAGAGAGAGAGAGAGAGAGAGAGAGAGAGAGAGGTACCTGCTCCAAACACAGCTATACCACTTGCATGCTTTTAACAACGTTTGAAGTAAATTCCTATTAATTCTTAATTTAAAGTCAACATATCAAAATTAACTGATTTCAGATAAAAACATTATGCTGATAATCTGTGATTATTTAAAAAAGACCATTTGGGTTCTACACCCTTGGAGTAAAGCAGACTCAAACAAACAGCCAATGACTGTCTTTTATTTATAGGACATGCATTCTGGCAATGAAAAATCAAAGTAAAATACGAACAACAACAAGTTATTTCCAGACGTTGTAATATTACTCTAACAGATACAAGCATTATCTTTGTGTAAGTGCCTGCAGTTTTGGAGTACAGGTCAGCGTTAAAAATACCGTTTTCAGGTTTTTCCAAAAGCATCCTGGCAGTGGCTGCAAAAACATGCTCATTTTGTCATGTAACACTCACAAATATCTAATTAACATGCAAGTATAGATTCAACAAAACAAAAACTTCTTTTTCCACTTAACTAAAATTTAAAAGATGAGGGTTAGCCGTGTATTAAGCAGCATGTATGTTATGGATGATAATATATCTCTCATTTGTTAAAAACAAGGTACCCCTGTCTTATTGTACATCAAGAAAATACTGCAACTGTTTTACCACAACATATCTGTGGTTGTGAGACAGTAAGGACTGGATATGATGCTAAATGTGATATTAAGCTTACACGCATACATAATGCCTTTTGAACCAGTCATGAAGTCAATAAATAGATGCCCCAGGTTGGAAAATAAACCTAATCTTCAGTGTAGATTAAATACACGCTATGAATTATACAGTCAATCAAATCCATGTAGACAACAAAAGGATTTGTGTTTGTTGATTAACAAGTGGTGATGTTCAGAACACCAAGAAACGGTCATCATTGTTTTTGGTGGTACTTGATTTTACCTTTATTTTGCATGATTATAGAAGTTAGGAAACATCAAAACTTCAATACTTCAAGAATAAATGAGTCACCATAGATTACTTCTTTATGTTCTCTAGTATTCGGGGTTGTTCCCTGCCGTCACTGTCATCACTACCATCTTCATCATCATCGCAAGTGCATATTTAATCATTATCAACAGTGCTATTAGCCTTTTCAATCTCCAAATCGCTGATGAAGTTTGCCTCCTCATAGAATTCACAGTAGAGAAGTAAATAACAACAGATGATTTTTTTTCAAGATCACTCATTCTTGAAAGATACCCGACTGAGAATCAATGGTTACAGATAATTTACATTAGAAAATAGACAAAATGCATTAATAAAGCAGGTGTTATTTTGGTAATAATAGCAGTAAAGCAAAGTACTCATATACCACACTTAAATGTTTCAGAATAGCCATATACCATATTTCAATGCATTGGAGGAGCTGTGCAACATATTTCAATAAAAGATAAAATCTGTACATCAAATAGCAATGGACTGGAGCTATTGTGCATCATATTTCAATGGCTGGACTATTTTTATATCATCTAGAGTAGCCTTATACCATATTTCAATGGAGTGGAGTTGTCACGATCCATACTGCAGTGAACTCGAATAGCTTTGAATCCTGTTTGAATGGACACAATAAGCCATGCACTATATTTCAATGGACTTGAGAAGCTGTACACTACATTCCAATAGAATTTATTGCCAAACACTATGTCTCAATGGACCGAATCATGTTTTCAATATCACGAAGGACTGAATTAGCAATACACCAAAGTGCAATGGAATGGATTAGCTGTAATCCATATTTCAGAGCACTGGAGTAGTCGTCAAGCATGTTTAAATGGACTGGAGTTGTTGCAATCAATATTGCAATCGACTTGAATAATCATAAACTTTATTTTAATAGACTGCAGTAGCCATAAACCATATTTCAATGGGCTTGAGTAGCTATACACCGTATATAAATTGACTATAGTAGCCGGACACCACATTTCAATAGACTGGAGTAGCCATGCATCATATATCAATAGACTGGAGTAGCTGTACACCATATATCGATATTTGCACCATAAATTAATTTACTGGAATAGTCAGGGTTTAATGGGCTTGGAGTAGCAGCACGCTATATTTAAATTAATTGGTTTAGTTATACACTATTTATCAGTAGACTGGAGTGGTCAGGATTCATCTTTCAATAGACTTGAGTAGCTGTGCACCATTTTGCAATGGACTGGAGTGGCCATCCATATTTCATTAGACTGAATGTGTTGTGCACCATATTTCATTGCACTGGAGTAGCGGTATAGCACACTTTAATGGGCTAGAATAGCCTTGCACCTTATATCCATAAACCTAGCATTCCAAATAACTGGTGTTGTGGTATATCATATTTCAATAGGCTTGACTACTTACCAGCAACTGGAATTGTGGTAGTTCATATTTAAAAAGACTCTAAAGGTTGTTAATTAAATGTAAATGTCCCTAGGTAACCATGCACGTTATTCTGATGAATGGAAGTGACAGTACACTAGATGTCACCTAGAGGTCAACAGGTGTTGAAGTTCCATTACTTTTGGCATGATTATGGGCTGATTTGGCCATTTTTAGTTTGGGTTTACGGTACGCGTACGCAACGTTTTGACTGGTTTTCACTTCTGTGAGGATGTCTACCTTGTGTTTATCAACAAAACCGCGCGCAACTGTCATCATGCAGCTCCTGCCTCGGCTGTTTGGTCAACGTGATGCTACCAACGTGAGTGACTTAAAAATGTTGTACGATATTTGCGATTCTCAAGCAAGATGGCTTAACTCTTTTATGTGTCCCCGTGCATCAGCCTTTTTAAGATAGGCCGTAACAGGGTGAAGACCCCTGTGAAATGGGGAAGGGGGGGGGGGGTAGTCCTCCCCTGGGACATGGGGCAAGCCCAAGGTTTATTATTGGTGATAATGATCAGACTGGGGCTCTAATTTATGGTAGTATGTACAAGAGGGCACACAACAAAATCCTGCAGAGCAAGGCCGCAAGACAAGAATTTGGTGCCACCCTACCAGACAAGAAGCTAGACATTTTCCGTGCGTTGAAGGACAGTATTCATAGTCTTTAACCATTCAGAACCTTCAGCAGTTAGACTGGAGTAAGTTAATGAGTGATGCCAGCATCCACAAGCTAATACCGACTGATCATATTCTTCTCTTTCCTCCAGGACAGGTTTCATTCTTTTGCAGATCAAGAATCGACAACCAAAGGACAGCTATGATAATGGGTTACATCCTCTAGATAAATGAAGGCTACAGATGACTATAAGTGTTCAAATAATTATATAACCTACTGAGTGTGTATTTTCAGATTGTTGAAACAAACAAGTTACAAACACTATAGGAAACCTGTCGTAAACTACTCTTCAGCAGTGAACCCCGCATGGATGGGCTTCAGGAGATGCCCGATATTGAATTGAGTGAAGACTTCCTTGCATTGGAATGAGACACTAGTGGTGATGAGAGGAATGATTATGAATACATTGGTGATAACTGACCATGAAGATTGCTATGATAATGATGATGGTGATGATGAGGACATCACTGTGTTGTTGAAGTCTCATACCTCACTCTTCAGACATTTGTGACGATGGTGCTGGCAGTAATGACCAAGTTGTGCAAGCCAAAAACACGGGCACTGATTTTGTTTTGTGCTGGGATAATGTCCAAATACAGACTGATGTCAAACATCAGTCAAGAAGGAGAGCAAACGCATTTCGCATATGGGCTATCATATTTGCTGCCAATAACCGGATCGCTTTTCCTAGACTACCTAGCCTCTTTGGTCGTGTCAACGCCAAGGAAATTCCACTCTCGAAGATCTTGCCATCAAAAAGGATTGGACACAACTTCACAGCAGGATGACTACTTTAAAAGACCATTATGTTGAAGTATGCCCTATATCTGTCAAATACAGATCCCCCACCACAGACAGGTCTGAAGTACGCCAGAACAATGGTCGCCAGAATGTTTTCCATACAAGAACTCTTGGTTATAAATTTATGTCATGAGCAGATACTTCAAATGCTTCCTGTAGGTCAACCTTGGAGTGTTTGAAAAGAATCCCGCTTCAACTCGTGGAGTTATCCCCATTATGGAGCATCTACAGCAGCACGTCCCAGCTGGAGATCGTAGAATATG
>CM067345.1:3753716-3781972 GCA_034190875.2 Urechis unicinctus
ATTGTCTATGGCTATATGAGGCCATTAAGTAGTGCTAAATGCCAAGTTTTTGACATCGTGGCAAACCACTTGTGTCAAATAATATTTTACGCTATTCATGAGCACTCCAATGAATCTCATTCAAGGTAAGGGGTGAATAGTTAGGCATTAGGCGCACAGTAAATGTAACATCAGATTGGAAACACTGGTGATAGCTTGAGCTCTTAGATAATAAAGCTTTTATATTGAACATTCTTTCGTTTGAATACCCAGACATCAAAATGAAAGCACGTCATACCATGATTTCAGCAAACATATTTATCCTTTCCAGGCACAAACGGAGGCCATCCCCAGTTGTTTAGATGTCGACATTGGTGAGCTGTCTACTCACGAGTAGATGTGCCATTGATGCCGAATATCCACAATGGCGCCTACCGAGAGCTGATGCTAATGTGTTTAAAAAAAGAGGCCTAGAAAACCAAATGGCAAGCAAAATCTATGCTGTTCAATATTCCGTGTGATTCGCAGATCGTTTATCGTAGGGTTTCTATGTCATGGAACGCTGAAAACCGCCAATATACAAACACCTTAGAGTGTGATGAAAATGTTTGATGTTCGAAGTTTGTTCAACGCGTTCAGTTAGCAAAGAAAAGCCAGACTGTATATTCATTGGTACATATAATATATATGCTATTGCTATCTAACACTAACGCGCGAATTGATGCAATGTTAATGCAGTTCAATTAATCAAGCAGCGTAATTTGTTTCTTATTACCCATATTGCATCTTGCACGGATCAACGCTTACGAAAGCTACCAATGGGTCTCAGAGACATACCCAGCCAATGCTCAATAGCCAACTCAAATCAGTCTCTGGCATTGGGCCCTAAACTGGCCACTGAACAACAACTTGGCGCAGCCACTACTTGAACAACGTAATCTACATTGGATATAACATGTATTTACTGCGTTGGTCGTTTGGCCCGTGGGTAGATCACGTTGTTGTATGTTACTTGCTCATCATTAGTAGGCGTGGAAAGGGTTATAAATGATCGCTATAGAAAGCCTGCAGCTCAAATCCACCATGATTATATGGATGTTTCTACAAGGATATATCACTAGCAGTTGCATTTACAATCACCTCAACCACCATAAACTATAAAATATTCTCATAATATGACTTAGAGAGAAGGGTCTCATTTAGACGACAGCAAATGCCGAATGCAGGACGTCAACATGGCGACACATCCACACAACAACTTATCTATGCCTCATGTGGCGCGCTCTCTCGCTCTCTCTCTCTCCGTAAGGGACAGGAAGCGGCCCTTTAAGGGAGAAAATGATATATGCCTATACGCCGCAGATATGCATCTGGGTAACATCCGAACGTTCACCCAGTGGCCGGGGCGACAAAACCCTCAGCTTCAATGGACGTATACAGTTGAGTGCTTATGCTGCATCCATGAAGGTAAAACAAGAGTTGAAATGTATACAGAACATGCAATTGATTAAATGTGCCCCTATAACACGGTTCCAAACAGTTTGGCAAGTGCACCATTTCTCCCAGTCATCTCTTTGTTCCCCTATAAATCGGCATTCGAACACACTTAGCATAAGTATATATGTCAAGCGAATTACAAAGCACAATAAATCTAAATCAACAGCGCGTCCTCCAGCAGTCAAATACCTTATTCAGGACAAGTATTAGAGGCAGCCAAACCAGCATTGTGTATTATATATGTATACGAGGTCCTCTGTTCCCTCTACGTTGTGTTTGAAATAAAGCACAAACAACTATGAACTATGCTTTCTTACTGTATCATAACGGAACAACATCAGATCATGTTTTATGAGTCATTAAATTCTTTATCAACAGAATCATAGAAATTTGCATTTATATATTTTGGTATTGCTGAAGTCGAGCTTATCATTGTCGTTGGTCTTTGTCTCTATCGCTGCTGTGCCTTTTACAGAAACTGCTATTAAAGGCTTTTGTGGAGCTAATTTATTATCGCAAATGATTATCAGCTGGAACTAGCATATGTTAATCTGTTCTTGCATGTGTATATGTACGCAAGCTGCAGCGTATGTGCGGATGTATTCGGGGTTCCGTTGTGTGAATAGTAATAGTATAAGACCGTAATGTTACTAACTTCTTTTCTGCATTGATTCTTTACAAATCTGCCATGGATATGTACGAAATAAATAGGATACATAAGTCTTGCGGTTTCCTAAAAATATCCAGCATCGATAAATAAAGCAAAGATTGATTTTGAACAAATTTACCGCATAAAGGTTAGTGAAACTAATATGGTCACTCGGTTGAGTAGAACAAGGCTAACGCCACTGATCCCGTAATCCAGGGCAATCTGGATTGATGAGCCTCGCATCATCTGTTTCAACTCCTCTCTGTCCTTGGTGAGTATCTGAGTAACTGTTATGTATTTATAATAACCTGCTGTAAGACTGTGTATTTGTCTCGGACGAGTAACTTACTTATATCCTTGTATGCCACCATAATGTTCATAGTTAATTAGCACGTTCACCCACGGCTCCTATCCATCCTCAACATAGAGCTTTACGTGCACATTGATCCATACTATTTCATCAATGGAACGACTACAATCTGTATCAGTACAGGAGTTGTGCTAAATAAATATTCACACCTACTACAGATTCTGTCATACGATTATAAATGACCATGATTTGCGAAGGGGGTATGATGCACCAAAACTGAAGTCATCGATGGCAGCTACTTAACCGGGCAAGCTGCGACTGCAGAGATGCTACGGATGTAATGATGCTGTAATGTGATTCAAGGTGCGGCCCAATTTCTAAATGGATTTATCGTTTTGCGCCCACCACCAAGAATTTATCAATTTATTTATGTGTCTTGGCGAAAGCGGTGCTGTCGTTTGAGGTTATAGAAATACAGGGAATAGGAAGCAAAGTTAAAAACAAACATGCACTTCGATATATACATTTTACGTCAGTGTGCTCGATGCTTTTATTCGTACTATTTACTTCTATCTTGATATCTGAATGTATCAGTATTGCTGTTGGGAAGAACAAATAGCAGAACTCAGTGTCAGTATCTTGTAAGGACTGCTCCGCCCCTTTCTACGTTGCCTGATACATTGCATTACAACTGACCATGTCTAGTGATACCACAGTCGACTGTATCAATAGTCGACTTGGCAGAGAAACGGTATCTGCGACACATACTTAATTTATTTTCAACATAAATATTGTTAAACGCTGCACTATTATTTTACTAAGAACCATGACATGTTAATAGGCAGGAAGCCAGGTTTGAGCAATCATGCAGCTACAGACTCCGGGCTTTCTGAGAATCCTTTGTGAAGCAATGCACTAGGCTAAATTGACATAGACGAATGTGTAAGGATCGTCACATTAAAGGCCATTGTTTTTACTGATGGCGACACACAAATCTTACATTATGAATTTATGCATGATGAAGCAGTTTGCGTTCATTATTCCGTCAGTTTTAGTGATAACTGGTTAATAATGATCCTCGAACCACAACAAATGTGCCCCCCAAATGTAAGAATTATTGCGAAATGATAAAAACAAATTCAATTTGGGAACAAACTGGTGGATTTATATGGCCTGGCCTCTTTATCTTAAAACATACATACATACAAACATACATACATACATACATACATACATACATACATACATACATACATACATACATACAGACATACATACATACATACATACAGACACATACATACATACATACATACATACATACATACATACATACATACATACATACATACATACATACATACATACAGACATACATACATACATACATACATACAGACATACATACATACATACATACATACACATACATACATACATACATACATACATACATACATACATACATACATACATACACATACATACATACATACATACATACATACATACATACATACATACATACATACATACATACATACATACATACATACATACATACATACATACATACATACATACTTATATAAATAGATACATAGATACATACATATATACAAACATACATAACCACATTTATACATACATATATACATAAATACATACATTCATACATACATAAGTACATACATAGATAAATATATATGTATATACATACATGCATGCATACATATATACATACATACATATTTATACATACAAAAACATACATATACATACATACATTACATACATAGCCCCGTACATACATACAAGGAGCCATACATACATACATACATACATACATACATACATACATACATACATACATACATACATACATACATACATACATACATACATACATATACATACATACATACATACATACATACATACATACATACATACATACATACATACATACATACATACATACATACATACATACATACATACATACATACATACATACATACATACATACATACATACATACATACATACATACATACATACATACATACATACATACATACATACATACATACATACATACATACATACATACATACATACATACATACATACATACATACATACATACATACATACATACATACATACATACATACATACATACATACATACACATACATACATACATACATACATACATACATACATACATACATACATACATACATACATACATACATACATACATACATACATACATACATACATACATGCATACATGCATACATACATACATACATACATATACACAAACACATACGTATATATATAAATATATATATATATATATATATATATATATATATATATATATATATATATATATATATATATATATATATATATATATATATATATATACATAAATACATTCATGCAGCTAACGTAAATATGTTGCGCAACAGCCATCACCAATGCACACCTAAAACATCAATTTGCATAGTGTGCATAAATCAACAATCAATAAACTTGTACGGTTTGGCTGGGATGCACTAAATTCTAGATTGGGTCATAAGTGCAACATTTAATTTGCGCTGCGTCGGAACATCTGCTGAATGGGTAGGTTTTGGGAAGGTGATAGCAGGCCATTCATGTCACCATGTTTGATGTTTGAATTAAACAAAACTTTGTGTGTTCCAATGCAAAAGCTTTATTGTGTTCACATCATACTGTATTTTGTTATCTGTTGAATATCAGCAATCGCTGAATATTGTGTTCAATCCATAATATACCTGGATTTGTTGGAGCTTTTATGGCAGCCTCTAGATATTCTCAGTGGGTAAAATTTTACGCGCTTTAATGGCACAGAATATATTGAGTACTTTACTACAAATCTACTGACACCGATCCGTACTTTTGAGTTTAATAGGCCAGTGTATATGGGAGCCTTATTCTAGGATGGTTATTAGCGGTGGATCTTACGGTGTAAGATTTTCATTTTTCTTCAGCTATTCTTTATGTTCAATCAAGATCGAACACTAAGTGTTGTCTTGTATATATAAATAAATAATACCATGCACAATGAACATGTCATTGCAAATTTGCTCAACCAAGACCAATTTATGGATCAAAAACGGCAAATGCAATTAGAGAATGGATAGATTACGAACTACAGCTGAGGAGCTGTATGTTTCCATGATGAGTTTTATTTTCGTTTTGTTTTGTTTCATGCTGATGTGTGGATCTTTTACGGTCGAACCATCATAGTCGAGTTATCTTCAGCGTCCACATCATTTTGGTAATTTAGTAATATAAGTGTGATTATGAGATATCTGTATTGGATAAAGCACAGAGGATCAATCGTTTTAAGAAATTGTTTTCCATTGCACGGATCTGTGAAAGCTATATTCAACGGCCATTATCCATAGGATTTGGAAAGAAATGTCAACGACGCATCAGGATAAAGACAGAAGCCTATATTGATGGTCGATTTATTGCGCTCTGGTGAAACCAGTCAGAATATAATTGGTTCACAATAAACGTAATTCATTATGTGAAACTGTGTATGCATAATGACATTACCCTAGTCGCTAGCATATAGGATAGGTGTAAATCAAAATAACGCACAATTATAAAATCTAACCTGCCTGCTGATAATGAAAGTTTTCTATAATACAGGCCATTCATGTGACCGATTTAGGTTTATTAATCGAGCAATCATTATTGTTCGAGAAATCATTATTGTTCGAGTAATCATTATTGTTCGAGTAATCATTCAATAATTTACCTCACTGGCGTTGCTTGTTCGAGCCAAATATGCTATAGAACATGGTTTCATTTGAAGCTTTCAATGACACGGTTATGGGTCGTCATTTTGGTCGGAACCAATAGTGTTTTGGTCTTGTACGCTAATCAGCCTATTTCCTGATTAGTGATCTTATCAGTCATGCTAAGTCTCCGTTCATTGATCTTAATGACTGGAACTTCAAGATAATCTGCCCATCTTGATGCCTGTTGATAACTTACCATTCTAAATTGAAAACTAGTGGCTTTCTGCTTAACTTTAAAACATAGCAGCCAGTAAGACAAAACGCCATATGCCGTCTGTCTTGCAAGCATGTGTGCGTCCGGTATAGGTCACTGATTCTAGATTATGATTGAGGCAGGTTATACAATTACGACCTGACCATCGCTTGTCTATTTGGCAAAATTAATCAACCACGATAATACGCCATGTGGCGTATGATTGGCCAATACAATACAACAACACTACATGAGACGTATGTGGTGGTCTGCATGGTTAATGCCGTAATCTCATAGCCGCTAAGACATGACAATGAGTCCGCACAAACTGTAAGCTCATTAAACCTCACCTAGGGCTGTTGGCGCTATTGGTTTTGACATGTCCTAAACCTTGCATTTTTCATGCACTGCCATATGAACACATATACCACATAGATGCATAAATTCTCGCCTCACCGGCTTATTTAATGCACTTCCGCATTGTGCTTGCTCACCTTCGTTCCTACATACTGTGAACATCCTTTTAATTATGTTCTACTTGCACAAGCCAGTATCCTGAATGGATTTTGGTTCACTTTCAAAAGCACCTACTATCCGCGTGAATGTGTGGTCCTCTGTGGATCTCAGAGAAAGGTTGCTGATATACTAATCACATTGAGAATGATATCCGGTTATTGTAATGGCCTGTAATAAGTCCCTTTGATTATCTTTTATATGACGTGAATAATATAAAAGATATTGCTCGTCGTAGAAACTATTACATATGTGGAGCTAAAGAAGAATCCAATTCGATTGATAATTCCCCGGAAAGAGAGTCCGTTGCACGCTTGCATATCGTTGTTAACAAAGTTCGATGGTTGTATTCAATATTCTGACATGAATACAATAATGGAGATTAATTTTCCAGATAGCACGAACCGGTCACACTCAAGTGATTCAAACTACCATGCAACAACGGGAAATAATAATACAAGAATTGTACAAATCCTTGAAAAATGTATATTAAATAACAATTGACGATAGCCATTCATAATAATCAATCAACAATGCGAATATATGTATTACAATACATGAACATGAAGTTACCCAAATATCCAGTGTCATTAAAATGTTGCTTAAACAATTTAAAGTCGTTGAATGCAGCCCTAATTCTTTTACTCTTGTTGGCGTTGCAAGCTGTGCAAATATTGTTGATGACGTGTTATATTACATTTTGTACGATCTGTATATTTCAACATCTGCTAACTGCACGTTATTTGTCACAATACATTTGGTAAGTCAAGGTATGACATTTACATGCAAGATATAAATATGAGCATTAAACCTTATTTGAGATCAGCGCAACTTACTTGGCACATTTTCTCGAACCAAGTCTTTGTTACGCACAACGTCATATATTACTACGATTTGCTGTCATTAGCATCGGTCTTCTTAGAACGGATGGAATAGTTAATCATTTCATAAACAGTTGGGATGTATTGTTTTGCTCTACGTATTCGAACTGTAATCCTGTAAATACTTTTTTTCTCATTTAGCTTTTCGTGGTTCACAACTTGTGGATAGTTATAAGAAAATCTTTTTTCACTTTGTGAAAGTTCATCTGCCATCCTCTAAGGAATATTGTAATAATCCTGCTGTTTCTCCCAAGTCTTAACAGCCTATTATTAATCTTTAGCACTTGCTAAATAACAAAATCATTGTTGCGGTGTCTGCACCACTACATATTTTTGAACTGACGTTAAGAATATACCAAATATAGCACGATGTACACACTATCGGACATTCGAGTCGGAAAGTGTTCAGTGAACAGGTTAAAAGTATTGTGGCTGGTAAGCTACTACATTGGGTCCAAATGCAACTGGAACAGCTATTTATTCATAATTCTGCTCAGCTATGCGAAGGTGAACGACTGATCAACATTTTGTGAGCCTGTACGGGGTATCCTAGCAAGCGCAATTTTCGTCCATAACATGACTCTGGCGTCCTGGCTACAAGCACTGTAGCACACTAGTGTACTTTTTCTTATACATGTATGTCACACTGAATCAATTGTTTCCATGCCTGAATTGCATATTCATAATGGGGCCTATCAAGCGCCTTAAAAAGTTTAGTACAAACTCTGATTGAATGACAAATAGTAGAATTGTCCATTTGGTATTCAAACCGTTCATTTGTCCGACCTATATGTAGGACGTTTTCCCATCGTTTCCCCCGTTTAATAATTAACGTAAGCTTTGTTGCAATGTATTTGCTTAGTTTGTGGTCTTCATTACGATGCAAAATTTGGTTTCATCTGTAGATTGTTTTATCAGAATGTCAACAGCATTGTGTTAATAATTTATGCACATTAAGACAAAAACAGTCCCGGGACCGAGCCTCGCGATATGTATTCCCTGCTGAATCGTTTTTCTTTTCCACCGTCATTTCATAATTGCTTAAAATAGAAAAGATCTATATCATCAACTGTTTGTGTAGTATGAATCACAACTCACTATCGTCTACTTTGAATCATCCTTGCAAGTGCTTCGTAGATGATACGGCGCGACATAAGCTCGCTTTCGTACTGCCTGTCTGGGCTTTATTGACTACTGTTTTGAACGCTACGTAAATACCGCTTAAGTCCCAGTGTATATATATTTCCACTTGTAATTGTCTCGACAATTGACAGTTTAAATATTCAAACGGTAGGTAACAGTCATTTGTCAATGTGGCCCCGTAACTGCTAGGATGAGATTGAAATGAGCAACGGTTAACACAAACCAAGTCCTAGAGAGCTTAGTCAGGAATGATAATGATATAATGGTACGGCGTCAGACAGAATTCCTGAGGTGTGCAGGTTGAGATAAATGCTTATTTTGACACAGCGGTAAAACCTCACCAAACCTGTCATGAACATATAACTTCATTTCATGCACCCATAATTCGCATAGCGAAGTTATATTACCATAAAGTTTATGAGACTTATGAGTATTCAACTATTGCACAAACGCAAGCGGATATTGTGGCTATTGCTAATGTTGTTTGCTCAAATTACTCTAGTAAACATAGCAGCAAACGACCCATAAACGCGCCATATCATTAATATGAAAAACGGTGCCTGTTGTTAAGCTCAGTCACCATTTAAATCAACAAAGCGTATTTATATTCGATACAATTATTTCGGGCTGGCTTTCTCAAATTGATAATGTATGTCTGCATTCATCTATACGAGTTTCATTTGGTGGGTTTCTGACCCCTTTTTCAGTCTGCTGATTTTGTCTTGTTTCTACAATTTCTTCAGCGGTCCTCTCTGGTTTATCAATCAAAAATGATCGCATAACCACACAAACTACTAAGATCGAATTTAGTTTACCAGAGATTTAAATGACGCCAGCAGGAACTGTTATTAGTTGGACAGCTAAGCAGCTAGAGCATTCTGAAACACAAGTTTACAGAGTAATTCAAAGTTACATGAAAAGTTACATGTAAAGCGTAAAAACTAAGCCTTTAATATGTGAGGTTTCTGATTGGGCTTCAATACCCCCCTTAATGCCTTCCATGACATTGCTGTCAACTTTGGCCAGATGATAGGCAAAATGCTGTTTAGCCACCGAGTTGGTCGAGCATTTTGCCCCCGCATGTTGGAGGATTTCGTTTTTCGCGTAGCTTCTTGTTGGCTGTAAATTATAAGGCTTTTGCAGCTATAATTCACCAAATGTTTGTTGTGTAATCATAGAGGCTAATTACCATTGACCCTTGCTTCGTAAACGTATTACCTAAATAGGGAACCGTTAAGAATGTTTTGAACTAATTTAGGAAGTAATGAATTTAGTTACCACTAGCGCTTATGTTTCGGAACTTCTTCCTGATCTGTTCAGTACCATGTTCGATGTTAGCATTATGGCTGATATCAGTAAAAATTCACTAGTTGTGGGTCTCACTGTTGAGCTGTTCATTATATATAATGAAACACGTTTTTCAGAATCCTCTATGGCAAGATAAAGGTTGTTCGGCATAAGATGTACATAAACTGACTGGGGGACTAATGTAGATCATAGCATCCGAGAGTAGCTATGGAGGGCAAAGAAATTAATAGCCCGGTAAACAGAACTAGCTGTCACAATGTTAGGGGTGTCAGCCGAACCTCGCCGCGTTTGTGACTCAATGTTATTTTCATTGTGTTTTTGGAGCAATAATATTAAATTCTTCGCGAGTCAGGGTCAGTAAGTCTACAAATATAGAGGCCGGACTAGATATAAATGTCATAAAAACAAGGTATTTTGACACTCACCTATTCAATTGTTTGCACAAGCTATCCCATAACCGCTTCTTCCCCTTCTTGGAAACACTTGCGCCGAACGGAGCATTGAAATAATTTCCAACTCGTCTTGTTTCGAAAACATTCGTGCCGAACCACCCAGATTGCAATTACACCGGTGTCCACATTCCGCTTAGATTAAGTATAGGTCATTTTATAATAGATTGCCGTTAAAGGCTAATAGAGGTATCAAATTTGTAAACAGACATCCGCGCTTACAAAAATCGAAGTGGTATTGGACAGGTGCACTCTAAAAACAGGTGTTATTGAAATAACACATTAATAAACACGTACCTTCTAACACTTAATAAACATGTTCAGGTGTTAATAACCTTTAATAAATAAACATTTTCATGTGATTACCAAAATAAACGTCAAAACACGTTAATGAGCTTCTAACACTTTATTAACACTTTAACACGTTTACAATAAAGATTATTGTAAATAATATTGACAGTGCCACTGAAAATTGCTGCAGTAAGTCTACTAAATGCAATGCAATTACCACATTGGTTACAATTACCACAGAAGGTTGTGACCAGTAAAAAGGTAATAAGATTATAGCTGATGACTAAAATGTTGAAAAAAAAAATGTCTGCAAGATTATCATGTATTTTGTTAGGTTGGAACAGAAGCACATTTGTAAAATAACATGATTCATGCAATTATATGCTGCACCGAGCATTTGACAAATAAAGCATAGCTAATTAATATAACACGACGCCACATGCCAGTGACTCATAGACATAAAAACTAATATCCATCAATTTATCACATGAAAATAACACAGAAATCCTTGAGCAATTTATGAAAACCTCTGCTTTTATTGTCAGTGTACGGTTCACTGACAACACAGTGCTGTATAATACCCAAGAACTGGCTATATATTCTTGGGTAATCTATATGAAATACAAAATACACTGTAACTAATACAAACAAAGTATATAGTATCGATGACGTATTTGTATTTTCCATGATACCCCCACAGAGGACATTTGCCACTTGTTTCTCTGACATAAAGACAACCAGCTTTGGAGGCATATCTTCACAAGAGACGCGAAGCTTGGTCAAATGATTATCAATAGCCGACAAGTCCTCAATCTGCAAAAACCAATTTGATAGTCTCAGCAATTGAAGAAAATATTAGAAACAAATTTCTAAAAATGTACACCTTTTTGTAACTTATAATTGAGGCTTAAATATGCGTATTGTATAACAAATTATATATCACTTACTTCAACAACATGCAGTACAGATTTGGATTTGGCACCCTTCCCCTTCCTGATAGCCACCACTTTCTCCAGAGCTTGTATCAGCAAGATCGACTTTTCCTCATCAGTTGCCTTAAGTCAAACCATATGCCATATCATAAAAATAATAAATTTATGAATACTGGTAACGATACATAACAGATGTTTCTTACTTTGATGACAATCCGTACAAACGAAGGTTCCTGAGTCAAGGTCAAATGTCATAGAGATATCACTCATCATAGAAGCACATCTTGGGGTCACATGGGGTGTCCCTGGCAAATAAAATGGGAGCCTCAGTCCGGAAAAGAATCTCACAGGACAAACTATGTACGGTGTCACTCTGTCAAGGTCAAAGTTCAAGGAGGGGTCAAGCCCCTAAAAGGCACATCTTGGGACCACATGGGGTATCCCTGACAAGAATGAAATTCAAATAACATGGGAGATTCTGACTGGAAAAAAATATCCCCCTTTGTACAAAGTGTTGTGTCACTGTGTCAAGGTCATATATCATGGAAGAATCACACCCCTAAAAAGCACATCTATGGACATCAAGGGATGTCCCTGCCAAAAATGAAGCCCACTTGTCAAATATCCTGGAAGACACAGGCCGGAATAGAAACTACTCAGAAGAACTGAGGACGGGGTCACTGTGTCAAGGTCAAAGGTCATGGAGGAGTCACATCCCTAACAAAGCACATCTACAGGCCACATGGGGGGGGGGGGTGGTCCCTGGCATAAATCAAATTGATTGGTCAAACAACATGGGAGAGGAAGCCCGGAAAAGAATCTTGTACGTACAGACGGACTAAAGGAGAGACGGAACACCATCCCAGTATAATTACTATATGTCTTCTGCCTATCAGGTAGAGACATAATAATAACGAATTTAATGTAAATAAATATAAAGATTGATAGGTGCATAGAGTTTTGTAGTTGTGAGGCCATGGTGAGAGTAAAATCAAGGTAGCTAAGTTGCAGAGTATACCGTTTTAAGTATAATTACATCAGCTTTAATCTGAAGAGATGCAGATCTTTTAGTCACTGTAGCAATTCCATCTTCTTCGCAGGTCTTGCTTGAACTTCTTCTGGCATCTCACTTGGCTTTCTGACTATTGTATAGAATTCATCCAAGATCTGTTGTGTACAATATTGAGCATATAATTAAGTACAAGTACAAGGAATAATCCTGTGAAAAGATTAATTTCACACCACAAATGCATCAGGACCAAGTCATAGAAATACCTACATGCTGGCCTTCTTCGAAACATGGGAAAGCTGAGTGAATATCCTTGAATGAGGGAGAGGGATGAGTCTGTATCCAACTCCGCCTGTTTACTCTTGTTTCAAATATCAGGGCTTTGATGTAAGTCTCATTGCGTTTTTGTGTACCCCACTCAGACCTTAAGTCATTCAAATACTGTTGATAGTCTCCCTGACTCTTCTTTGCAGAAACTTCACTCGCATCCAACCTCATCCGCTTCTGAAGAAGAGCACCATCACCTCTTTCCTTCGGGGATTTGTCACAAGCCTTGTGTCTCAATGTTCTCATTCTCTGGCATAATTTGCTACTGAAAAAAACTCACACAAATAATGACTTCTGCAAATAATGTAAACACACCTCCAAATAAATAAACAAAACAAATAATATACCTTACCCATGGCTGAGTCCCACATGGAAACCTTAAACATGGATACTCTTTGGTCATCTTCTATCCAACTGCATTATAATAAGATTTCTCCTTCATTTCTGGTAAGCGGTAGTTATAGTAAAGTGCACTTTTTTCTTCGAACCAAATTGAGGCAGCTTGTGTCATTGTCCCGCAGAAGTGTTTTGCAGTTAGAAGAGAGGTCTGGTAGCTCAATTCTATCAGGTGCAGGCATCCAAGACTTTGCTTTGAAGCACCCTGTTCTCAATAATGGTGAGCTTATAGCTGAATGTACACATCACATAGACACCTTTGATGTAATTTACGGTACTGCATTGACCTCAAAATGATACACAAATAGGAAATAATGAAGAATAATTTTTCCAAATAATATGAATATATAAATGGCAAAAACCAAATATTTTATGTATACCTCTGTGATAATCAATATTAAATTATTATTTCAATATTTGAAAAATAATTTACTGATATCAATACCTCCATCTTATCATCACTAGCTGCACCGACGGGTGTAGCAGTGTCTTCTTGCAGAGCAGTGCACGTTGGATTCCCAGTCATGCTGCCTGCCTTATACACTGATTGTATCCCTGGAAACATTCCAAGAAACAGATCTTTGACAACCGGGTGGACATCAACTAAGGTAATTTCCAACCCACCATGAACATCATTTCCTCTGTAGAGGTAATTTTCTGCCCTAACCCCAGTTGGTGACATCATTTGATGGCATAGCCATTTTGATTCTTATGTGCCATACTCTGGGGGAGATTTCTGAAATTCTTCCATTAAATTCCTGTGAAAAAGGAATGTTTGGCGTCGTATCTCATACACCATTGATTGTGCACAGGGCCATACTGTCTGAGCTGGTTTGGAAAGTGAACCAAATAATGGAATTTGGGAGTAAAATTAGCTTTTGAATACTGAGAATTAAAGCTGGTGTGATGCCATTCTATGAGGTCATTGATTATTTCATTTGATATGCACGGACTTATGCTGATGTGTGTTATTTGCAATAATACTAAATAGATTCTCCATTTGGCGTCATCTTCTGGAATAACAGGACCAAGCATATAAGGCAAAGTGCAACACAGTGTTAAGATACATGCTGATTTTTGCTTGATTTTCATATCAACTGTGTTGTGTGATCTTTGGATTAGCTCAGGTTTGTCTTCTTCTGAGTCACTGTAAGGAAAAGTTGCCAATTTTCCATTAAGCCAGTTGAGTGAAAGGTAGTGACAAGATTCAATGCAGTGATGGAGCAATAATGCACGCTCATATGGAACTATATCCTCAAGTAAAACATGCATTGGGTCATAGACCATAGATTTACAGACATCAAAATTCTTGATATCACATAAAATGCTCCTGCCAGTCACACCCCATTGTTTGTTCCAATACTGGTGGGTTTTTTAACCTTAAGGCTTGTCAAAAGTTCACACTGTTGCAGATATTCAGTTCGCTTTCGCATCTGACATTGTTCATGTTTTGTGATATTTCTAATATCTTTCCTTTTTTCATTGCAAGATCTACATGGGAGGTAGGCAAAACCTACCCCTCTTTACAGCCTCCAAGCCAGTTTGCAGCAGGTCTTTCTGCAGATACCATGATCAGCGCTCATTTTACTCTCATGTGTTCTCCATTTATGACATATTCTATGCCTTCTGCAGATAACTCATTCACAGAGGAAATGAAATCTTGCAATATCTTTCCTTTGCCATGTTTTTTTTCAAATGGACTGACTTTGCCACACCAATCAAGTAGATAGCAGAAAGCTTGGATCTCATTTCAGGTGGAATATTACCAAATGACACATAGAACACAGTGACTTTATACTTTTTGGTATTGGTACCAAGCGGATTTACTATTTCTAATTCATCAACATTTAGTATAATTTGCAATGCATTGGGAATATTCATAAACATTGGGTGGTTTTGCACAAAGCTGACATCACATATGTCTCCATGATATCCATGGTTGCTGAAGTGACAATTCTGATACCAATGCATGAATTCTGGCATGTTCAGCAGACATCCAATCAGTTGCTTGAATGGGATTATAAACCCAAAATCCCCCACTGTTACAGCATGGCCCTTAATGCGCACTGTTCGACAGCCTAGGAAAACTGCCTCAGGTTGTATGAGCCCAGAGTGGTCTCTATAAAAACACTCACACTTATACTTTGTATTAAGAGTGGTGCTGGAGCACTCGAATGATAGATAATTTAATACATCAGAGGTTAAACCTCTTTTTTCAAGAGCATCCTTTAATTGTTGCTTTGCCATTGACATATGCAACTGTAAAATGTCTGATGTGTTTTCACTAACAGCACCAAGAGCCGCATCAGTTAATTTATGATCAGTTTCAAGACTTAACAGATATGATATCATATCTTGTTGCACTGCTCAAGCCATAGGTTTATGGTCACTTACATATGGAGAAGTTTCATCATTGGTTCCATGTCAGTTGCCATATCATTCACAGTCACATTTTTAGTGACCTCACTATGATATCTGCTGACATGGTTTTTGTAACTGCCCCAACTCTTGGTACAGAAACCACAGTTACCAAAATCACAACTAACTCTAAATCTAGGGTCATTCTTGTGATACCGCACAATGTGAGAAACAATTTTTTTTGTATATTTCAGTTGCAAAACAGCACATGCTACAAAGCAAAAGGTCTGGACTGTGATGTTGTGCTTATGGTGCAAATGCACAGTACTGCCCATTCCAGTCCCTCTGTCAGTGGGGCCTTGAATGGGTAGCTTGTTTTGGCTTTTTATTTAGATTACCCGAGTTCATTTTGAACACTCTGTTTCTAACCAATATTTAACAAAAAAGCGTACCACGTGTTAGCACACTCAACAAATCATCAATGCTTATAATATCGCCAACATTTTTTAACTTATTGAAGATGCAGTTGATAATGAACCGCAAACAGAAGCTCAAGTTATATAGACAAGAAATTAAGGTTTTCGCAAGAATAGCTGCTGACAACACAGAATTACCGCGTACACCTAAATAATCCAAACCATGTGATTCTGTTTATATCGAATTCAACAATCTCCGCTATTTGTCCAACTCTTGGTGGGTTGCTGAAGAAATAACGCAAACCGTTCACTGTCGCGAAAAATCCCCCAAAATAAATGCTGGTGTTTCTCGTAGTCGCTGACTTTTAAACACTGGCGTTTGCCGCCAAAAAGGAGAGAGCAAGATCCATGACTTGTTGGGAATATTAGAAGCGTGAAACTGGTCACGAATTCATTAACAGTTACGAACATATATTGTTTTTATACAGTACCAACAACTTTTGGTTATAAGATTTTTTAGACAAAAAATAAATGCTCATTAATATTGTCACAAAACGGTTTAATAAACTTTCACTGATTTCAACAACTAAAGAGAAGTAATATATTTAACTATAACACCGCTCTCCGCTATTTAAAACACAAGTTATCGATATTTTAGGTGATACTTGATACAAATAGATTGTATTAACGTATTCTGGTATCTAAATTAATCGATACGCCATATATATTATATAAATATATCTAGATATATCTAAATATTTACTTATATTTAAATGAATATATTTATATATATATATATGTATATCTATATATATATATATATATATATATATATATATATGTATGTAGGTTATGTTTATGCGTGCGCATATATGTATCTATATGAATCGATACGCCAATATATTAATAAACATATCTAGATATATCTAAATATTTATTATATTTGAATGAATATATTAATACATATATATCTGTATCTTTATGTATATGTATGTATAAATATATATATACATTTATATATATATATATAAGCATATCTGTGTACATATGTATATAAGTATATATGTATACATATATATCTCCATATACATATATATATATATTTATATTAATATATTTATAACACACACACATATATATATATATATATATATTATATATATATATATATATATATATATATATATATATATTATATATATATATATATATATATGCAGCTTGTGCTTATTGCAAAGTGGTGCACGAGTATATTGCATGGAGTTTTATGGCGCTCACTTAACGAAGTCAATTTCGAACCTGCTCGGTTGCGCTTTTCGCGGATTTGTCTTACAACGCAGGGAGATTGTGAAGCTGACGCGCGCATGTGGTATGGTTAAATAAAATATTATGTTTGTATTCCATAAATGTCAGAAGAGAAAGCAGCTAATTGATGCGAATGAATATTTCTTTGTATGATCGGACAAACTGTCACTAGTGACCCTAAACGATTTTCAAGCGATATAAAACACTTGTCCAGCCAATTTTAGAATGTTCATTTTAGGTTTATTAGCGATATCTTCAATTTATCTAGACGTAGTCTAAATGTTTCAAAATCGATCTAGAAACATGTAAGTGGTAGTTTCAAAAAGAAAGAATCGCACAATAACTGGGAATTGATACAGGTTTATGCATAGTTCAACCTTGACCCAATGGTCTAGGGTAGCCATTAATGAGAAATAAAAGGAAATAAAATTTTACACAAGTGAAATTAAAATCCACCATTATGGCCCACTGATATTTGATCAGATTGCGATTCTTTGGAGTTGATTTCTTAAATTTGCAATGACTGTAATTTTACAGGTTTATTCATGGTTCAACCTCCACCACATGGTCTAGGGTAGCCATTTATGAGAAATAATAGGATAGGATACTCAAATCATTAAAAATTTTACACAAGTGAAATTAAAATCTACCAATAAAGCCCACTGAATTCCTTTGGTATATTTGAACAGATACAAACAGTATTTTACCTTTGTGTGCTCATCTGGTAGGCAACATTATCGATGCTTGTCTATTGATAATCAATAATGTCAAGTTATTGTTGCAACAAGTGAGGCAAAGGTAAACATTGCTTTGCCGTATTATATTCTCTGGCTATCACGACGCATAGATCAGCATCAGTACTATTAAAATAGTGTAACACAAAGCTACTGGTGCCCAAGTTACTATTGAGGATTCAATGGGCATTCAAACTCTTGACTGTTAGTAAGGACATGCTACGGTCTTTTGGGTCTAAATGAGTCACATCCGATCGCAAATATAAATTTAAAGTGTTAAATCCTCTTCTAATGATTAAACAGTGTTATTTGAATTCCAAATAGAAGTATGGCCATACAACTGAAGCGCGGCTCAGATCATAGCACGGCTTCCCAGTAAAACGCTGAACGACAGACGACTATTGCCATATCTCATCCAACCAATCGGAGATATGAATGGTCTTCTCACATGGACGTGAACGTTATGCTTTCGGTCTCGAGGTCAACATCCAGAGTGGCACTCATCGTATACATGAAGTAGTATGCATTCGTTTGCATCATACAAATGACCTCGATTTGTTCATAAGTTAATGCATGATTCCATGGTGTTTATATTTACATCGATGTTGATCGTTCATATTTTGTGAATGCTTTGCTCATATCAACGTTAGTTTGGTTTTAATATAAACATTATCCAGAGTGGCACTCATCGTATACTGGTTTGTATGCACGCGTGGTACAATATGGTCTGCGACCTAGATGGCTTAATGTAAGTATCCACATACGTACAGGCTGACCTACCAACATGCACATATTTCGCATACTAAAGTTATTTTAGAGAACTCTTTGAAGGCTCGTTTGTGAGTCCTTAAACATGAGTTCCAATGTGTTCGTTGACTGAAAAAAGAGACTACTGAAGACGTTAACGGAAACATAATGAGTAAGCTTCAAGTCAAAGTTTATCAAGCATTCATAATCGTTATAAGTTCATACCATTTGGCTTTATTTCAAGCATAAATTGAATGGTATATTTCTAGCGGATCAAACAAACAATGCCTTGTCTATGGTCGTAGCACTAAGCAAATTTTGGATGCGTCTGGTCGGGCTAAAATGGTGTATATAAGGGGTTAATGTAGTTTAGCCAATGCAAGTATCATGCCTTTAATCTTGTTTGTTGTGAGTATATACCATTCACATTATGATAATTCCGCCTGGTCCTTAGGTTCTTAGGTTTCAAAACTTACCTCACTGTACACTCCACATAGTATTTAACCGCGATAGAATCACGGTGCACGGAAAGTGAGGATGCAATACAGCAAGCAATAATGGGCACAGATGTTTCTCTCATAATTTATCCTATTCATTCTTTACTAGGAAGATATAAGTGAATCTATGTTTTGAAATAATTATTCACCTTGCGCCCTATCTAATAAATGTAAACAGCCCGTACCTACTAGATCATGCACCTTATTTCGTGAGCATTTGGACCGGTAAGAGGTGTATATTTTTCGAGTCGAGTTATATACAAAATGGTTAGGACTATATATTCAATTGTGCATCATTCAAACCATAATATATCATCTTGTGCCATACGGTACGGCAATATAAAAAAATGACCTATCTATGCATCAATTTCAAAGTTGGTTAACCAGTCATCTTTCTCACCTCACAACTCGCGCGCCTCGCCACGTGACTATTGAGCGACTAGTACGTGTGGGTTGGAAGGGCTGTGCTTATTTAACTAAACAATCATCAATGACAAAGTATACTTTTTATTGGACATAGATGGTATGAAAAGCACAGTAGGCACACTAACTATATGTAATCAGACATTTAATGCACATTCCTCAAGGGGTTCATTAGTTTAAAGCGGGCCCTACAGAAAACAGTTGTGGTTGAAACTATTTAGCAGGCTTTAAGAACAGTAGAGAAAATTGTACATATAGGACAGAGGTACCATTAACAAACGGACGCCAGTAATCTTTAATTTGGCTATTAGACAGTACAAGAGGTAGGATGAGATATTTCGTGGGCAAAATAAGAGCAGACGACAGATTGGTCAATTGGCGACTATAGTTGTATCTATTAATGCTAACGCGAATGTTGTTTGGTTTAATCTTGCATAACGTTTTGTGGCTCCTTTTCTAGATAAATAAGCATGACGATCCGATTTTGCAGAGACTTATGTCCATTCAAAACGAATTGCTTCTGGTAATTTGGCGGATTCGTAACGCACCATTTGTGCCTTGGCTCCCAAACTGTTCTTAGTAACATTAGATTAGATTCACGAAACATATTGCTAATCTCATATCCCCCGTCATATCTACCGTTGTAGTTGGCTCACAATAGTAGCCAAAAGAACTTCGTTCGTCGCGCGCACAAAATGTTTCTTTGATAAAGTTTGTGTGGATTTCACTAGCTCAAGATTGTTTTTTCATTTGATATAACAAGATGTTACGTTTTCTACTTTGCCATTGGCAGAGGCGACGCATGTAACCTAGATATGACTAACATTAAGAACACTGTTTGACTATATAAGGATCATGAATGATAACGTAAACTAACACCAACCTCAGTATCATCATTAAAACCTATTGTAGTATATTCTAATTTCAACCATCAATATCATCACTATAGGCTACTCATCAAAATCGTTGTCGTTACGATCAATATGACTGCAATCATCACTGTATCATAATCACTGTCGTTGGTATGGCTATGGAATATTTGGCTGTTCGATTCTGGCTGTTCGTCAAATGAAAAAGGTCAATAATTCTACGAGAACACCATGAACATAAGAGGTATGCAAAATTGTTGGGTTAGTTGTCATATTCAAGAGAAGATTATTTGCCTCATATGATGAATGCACTGTATACTAATGCACGATGTTAATAGAGCTCACCATGATTACAACTTATGGAAGGATCCAGAGGAATAACTGAATGTTTGTTTTCTTCATGTAGTTTATATCGTTGAGGTCTATAGTTGAATTCAAATTGTATGAATGGATGCACTTCTCTGTTATCAACAGAAATTAGTCAAACCTTATCATGTCATTTTTCCAAATCAATACCCAGTGACGAGAATGAAAATGTGATGTGCGTTGAACATCGTGTTAAATTGATAATAAAAGAAAAACTTTGCCCAATAACATAGATGGGATTGCCACCCAAAATTTTCTGTATTATTCATTTTGTTCCTTCGGGAAAAGCATGAGAACATGAATAATAGTGGTAATGATAATAACGTAATTGTGAAAGGTTATCAAGAATTTTGCCCTCCAATGCACATACAATAGTCTAATTGTAAGATTTTATTGATTCTAGAAGAACCAATTCATGGTGAAAACAGTAAAAAAATTAGCTGCAAATTGTTGAATGCAGAGCAAAACGCTTATCACTGACACAACATACATAAAAGATATAGATTATGACAAGACATGCTTTTACTTACCTACTTTTTAGACGTGAATGACCATCTAACTCTTTTTGAACTTTCATGTCAATGCATTAAATTAATGTTGAATGTTATTGGTAAATATAATTTTGACATTATTCGACAGAATTATATTATATCTAACCACGTTGTCGGAAAAAATATGTGAATGGAGACTGGAGAACATATATATACCACGTGAGCTTCAGAAAGTCGCAGTCGGTGGTAATGAATAAACTGTAAGGTAAGGAGTCTGCAGATCTATGGGAACCCTGGGCTGACGTCTCTGCGATTGGTGAGAGCGGTGAAAATTTCGTTTCGCAGAGCCTTTCTGCTGCCGAAACACGTCGGACACTAGTTTAAAAATAGCGAACATAACAACTACTATACGAAATAAACGTCAGCTTGACAAATTGCATGGGGAGACAGATCGAAAACAGTTCGCCTCTCACGGCGTTCGTGCCGTTAACTGTCCTCGATCTTTAAGGCCTGCGCTTTAGATGGTCATCAACCTTCTAGAGTGAGGGAACTGGCCGGGGGTAGAATTACCAGGGACATGTGAGGATCTCGAACATACAGATTATTACTTCGCAAAGCTTTGTAGATATAGTGGGATTACAAGAAATAAAACGCCGTTATCAAGCGACGATAGTATGAAATAAATAAAAACACGACTCGAGGTCGGCGTCTATATATGGAATCATCTAATTGGTCCAGGCTTCCACGTCTCTGAATTAGTCCGATAATTCAACGTGGTTTTAAGAGACGCTATGGCAAAGCAACGCACAGCGCCTTACAGATGGCGCCTTTACATTTGTCTCAGGCTTAGACCTGAGTGAGCGCTCTTAGCGAAGCTATACACTCTTTGACATTAGTATATGGCGGTCATGGGATATTTCCTACAACCGGACATAACCTTATGAGCCACATATCGCCGTTAAACGATAACTCAATAATAAGAGGGCGGGTAATTTCAACAGTTGTGAACAACGACGAAATTGACAGTTAGATGGACACTCTAACCATTACAGATTGACTTATCCATTACTGTGGCTATACTACCGAAGGTAACAACAACTGCTTAATACCCTGGCGTTATCAATGAATTGTACTAGTAGCAGGCTGTTTAAAAGGGGCGTTATCGTTCCTATAAATAATTTGTTGTCCTGAATTTGGATTGTCATAGTGAAGATAGCTGTAGGGACAAATGTCTGTAACCAATGGTGGTACAGCTCCTATACTGCATATGTGCAAAATTGCTGCTTCCATGCGCAACGCTGTATACGGATAACATCTCGAAATAAAATCGCTTCACAGCTGGCGTAGTCTGGCGATTGACGATATCATCGAGGCTCCTATAACAAGGACGACAGGGACAACTTAAGTCATACAGCATAAAGGTCGCTTGGAGTCAATTAAAGGGCGGAGAAATTACTAAATATGTCTGACAAATTGAATAGAAATTATCCGAAATGGGCACTTACATAGCTACAACTAATGCTTAACGCTTAAATCTGACACCCTTAATTCGCCAACTAAGTTTTACGTGCTATATGTAATCAGATAGAATTATGAATAGTATTTCTCTTTCAATCAATACAACAATCCACTTGTGGGCGCGAGAGGAGTGCAATACAATCATAAGCATCATGTGCATGGAGCGAATGACATGCGATGTCTATTATGAGTGACAACATTTGCAAAGCTTGCTGTAATTGGCAAGGTGAGTTCTAAATGCAGTGATATATTTAGCGTCGCGATTTTATCGTCCCTGGTTTAATTACTACGTTAAAGACTGGCATGCGAAACGAGGGCAAGCCACGACGTGGCCCTACATGTAAGCTAATGAGGCTTATGCGTCTTAACTTTTAATACTCCCTTGGTCAGTGTAAATACCAGTAGATGTCTGCTTAACTACTACATTGCTCTCGTTACAGCCTTACAACCTGTGACAATCAACTTGGCTTCAAGGCCGGTCACTCAACGGATTTATGTATTTACACCGCTAAGAGCGTTATACAATGCTATAAAGATCTTGGCAGCCCTGGAACACGTGTTTTCTAGATACGTCTAAGGCCTTTGACAAGGTCAATCATTGGTTGCTTTTTAAAAAGCTCATCAACCGTGGTATGTCATTGGTTTTAGTCCGAATTTTAATGATTTGGTATCAAAAACAGTTAATTTGTGTTAAAGTGCAAGTAACGTCTTTTTTCGAATCCCTTATCAAACTTTTAATAGGTGTATTTCAGCCTGTGAAAGACGTTTCCGACAATATTTTCGTCCACAGATGTTTTGTTTTCAATATTTCCCTCGATATTTCGGACCGTTTTGGCATATGCAAAAATAACGACGGCCATTGTCTCTTTAGTTTATGACGTCATATGTCACCGTCCAGCCGAATAGTGTAGTCATTTCCTCGTGTTAACATGGGAACTGTGGTAAGTGTGAGCATAATCGTATTTTATACCGTCATCATGTACATCACACATCGCAACGAATCACTTCATTTCATATGGCTTGGAGTACTTGTTCGCCTAGAATATATTAAATTGTGATAAACTTCTATTATGTAGTGTGAAAACGTCAACCAAAGGGGACCGAGCGATAATAAAGGCAATGCTGGAACACAGGTCTGCACCTCGTTTTCAGGCCCGTTTAATGGTTATCAATGATTGATTCACCATTTGCCTGTCCTGTTACAGACATTATCTTTTCTTGTGCTTTTATTTGATTTAATTGTAAAACGTTATAACAAATGAAAACTGATACTAAATTAAATGGGGATTTCACGTGATATTTCGTTTTAACAATAAATTGAATATAATTTCAATAAATTCGATTCTCCTTGTCAACAGATAGATATAAATTTAATTTTAAATATTGGCACGGGTTTTGGGATCCGAGACTTATCAGGGATACGGTGTTACAATAGAATATACCTCCCCAGTGAATTGTACAGAGGGACTTCTGGCCCAGAATCCAAGTTTGGTGTTTATGGCTGCATATACCATAGGCCTTTAAAGAGTTCAAGGTCTTACACTAGTTCAAGGAGCCTGTGGGGCATACAGCCATACAGATTTGAGCATCCAGCTAAGACAAGGCCTGCCAATTCTCCTCAAATAGAAGAAGACTTGAGCCGACTGGGTAGCAGCACTTGGTAATGGCACATTTCAGTCCAAACAATCTCCAACCGTTAACAGATATTTTTCTCTTTATTTTACAGTTATCCTTAAGTCTTGCTTCAAGTCATCTTCTCATTCATGTTTTATGTCAATTTGTTTTGAGCTGAAAAACTAGCTATTCATTGTAATTATGACCTGTACTAGGTGCTCATGTGGCTCATGTGGGCCAATGCTTACAGTAGCAGAGAATAAATGCTGCCAGGAAATTCCACAAGTTCTCGAGAAAGTAAAATATATGGGTGCGGCCTGTATTACAGCACACCAAGGATTTGTCTCAGGGTTCCTGTGTCCTTAGTCACTAGCAATAGCATATAGTGCGTATATCCAGAGGTACAAGAAGAAACATGCTACTCAGCATGAGTGAGTATACTTAAAAATGATCTGGTTCAGATCATAACTGATGAAAAATATTCATGTACTGAATGAAAAGTTGTAAAGATCTCTTTATATTGCAGGTTATTCCGATTCACTGCATACTGGCAGTTGGTACAGTGGTGCTGGGGGTATCTAGGCAAACATCATAGAGTGCCACTGCCAGCTTGTGCTGTACTAAAAAATAGAGATGTTTTTCCAAGGGTGAATCAGTTTATATTGGTTTCAAACTGCCAGCATTGAAACAATAAAGGGACAAAAATGCATTATGTGTCTTATTCTGTTAGTTATATTAAACTTTTCTCAACAATATAAGAACCTATAGATGATACAATGCACTGATGAGAACCAGCAAAAAAAAATTCAGTTAAGGGCGGTCCACCTAATTTATTATACCATATGCATAAAATTATAGCAAGCATCAATTCCAAAATCATGACATAACAGCAGGGCATCTTGTTCCTGTATCCTGTATCTCACGCAAAATATGTTTTATCACTCAAACAACAGTATGTTAACAGTCATTCAATAGTTTTTGCAGGACAAATCAACTATCTTGTGTCATTGCACTGCCATCATCATGATTAAATTTTGCGGGCACATAATACAAGTAATGTTTATACAATTCGGCTCACAATACCAACAATGTCTGGTTCTTATTCACTTGTCTATGATAATAGAAATGGCAACATATATACACCAGTCCAACATATATATTTACAAGATTAGTTGTCTGCAAGCCACAAAGAGAGAACATATAGCAGTTTTTGAGTTTCACCACAGCTTAGCTTACCTTAGACCCATTCAACATTCAAATTAAGACTTAATGGTAAATATTGTTGTTTAACATCACTTTAAACATCAGAAGTCATATTGTGGCGGTTACCTCACCAATGATGTTTAAGATGATAGGCCGGCAGCTGTGGTCAAGCAGAGTGGGTGTTTGTCTAGTTGCTCAAATGTGGCAAGTTTAAATCCCACTGTGCGCTATGCATGGTGGTGCCATTTTAGCGATAGCATCTTAAACTCCAATGTTTGTTCGTTAGCATACACCACCAGTTTGAAATGACCTTTGATGTTGAAAGTGAATTTCAACCCCAATATTGACCATTTTTTTTGTAAGTATGTCCTGTCCTTGGATACCTGAACATAACAAATTTTATAAATGCATAGCTTCCACACGGCTGGCCATTCATTATATACAATAAATAATAATATTTTCTAGTCCTGCAACATTGCCTCTTGCCAAATATTAACCAATTAATGCTGATACATTAAATCATATATATATATATATATCTATTTATATATAAGTATTTATATATATATATATATGCAAATATATATACATATATATATGCATATATATATATATAAAACATATATATATATATTAATATATATATATATGGGTATATATATATATATATATATATATATATATATATATATATATATATATATATATATATATATATATATATATATATCTGTATATGTATAGCACTTAACAGCAACGCCATCGATGTCACACATATGTCATATTATGCTGACAAAACGATAAATGATTTTAAATTCATTCCTGTGTGTGGGATTGATCTGTTGTTAACAGGTGAGCCTGACAATGCTATTATTGTTTTATAGGGTGGGTAGGCGATGTGTTAAGTGTTACCTTCAGACAATTACTACAAACAGGAAGTCCTGGTACAAATGGTGCCCTCTATATCAGCAAATTTATCAGATGCAATTCTGTTTAACTGGGATGTGTTTTCGAAACCTTATTTTGATATCAAAACGGAAAAACTTTAGATAAATCTAATTGCAATGCGCGTTAGCATGAAAACATGACTATGACATTGGCTACAGGTCACAACCTAAATCGGTAATTTGCTCCTCTTAGCATTCTTTTGCTATGTATCGAACGATGTTTTATCTGATTCTATCAGTGACTGATTTATTTTTATGCATTTGCATCATATTCTTCTATCTATATACTTTAATAAACAACCTACATACGTTTTAAATACACAGCTAACCCACAATGAATAAGCGCCTGAAGTGTTAAATGATAGTATGTAATGCTTCTTTAAATAGTTTGTCATTCAAATTGGGTTGCAAGTGAAGCAATATTAACAAATATCAAAATAAGTAGTTGGAGGTTATATAGCTTTCAATGTCTACGCGTTGGCGTATCTAAATAATGACAAATAGAATAATTGTACTCGTTATACAAGCTTCCATGTAGTCACCAACATAAACAAATATCGCGAGCTTTAGATTAGCGTGCTCCGATGGCGGTGCTGTATTACGTTTAGCAACAGTACACAGCGTCTTCAATAATTCAGATAAAGCGGAATCAACAGTGAGTTCAGCTAAACAATAAATTTCATCAATATGCTTCCGATATTTTTGCAATTAGATATTATATGGTGCTTACCACTTTATCTTACGAATCGATAGGTTCTTAAATCCTATAAAACACAGAATTGTTTGACAATGAATATTACTGCTCCACCAGAACTTGCTTTCACTCAAGATCCAGTCAAGCAGCATTTAATTCCATTTATCTTACAGCCTTGCAAGTTATTGATAAATTCCGCTTTAGCAGACTGAATATCCTCTCAGTCTGGACAAGGGGCTTCACACGAAACCAAGCTGCGGATTATGTCACAATGGGGTCGTGTTTGAGCGGTTATTGAAAATAAATCACTGGCATAAACTGGGTGTCTGGTGCATTCGCCAAGCGA
>CM067345.1:3782072-3792072 GCA_034190875.2 Urechis unicinctus
ATCACTTAGAAATCCGAAAAAAAAAACGCAGTATGCTGCTATGTCATTAATTAAAACATCATAACTCCTCCCGTTTTAAAAAAAAAAAAATGAAAATATGTCATGCAAAATGCGCCCATGGGTTCAACCTCATTGCTGATCTAGATCACTCGGAAATCCGAAAGATCACTCGGAAATCCAAACAAAACACGCTGTATGCACCTATGGCATTGGTTAAAACATAAACTCCTCCCGATTTATCCGAAAATTCCTGAAACTCACCGAATATTACAGACATATCATTATCAATATGTCACGAAAAATGCGCCCATGGGTTCAACCTCATTGCTGATCTAGATCACTTAGAAATCCGAAAAAAAAACGCAGTATACTGCTATGTCATTAATTAAAAAAACATCATAAAAATCCTCCCGTTTTAAAAAAAAAAAATCCTGAAACTCACTGAATCTTGCAGACATATCATTATCAATATGTCATGAAAAATGCGCCCATGGGTTCAACCTCATTGCTGATCTAGATCACTTAGAAATCCGAAAAAAAAATTGCAGTCATAAAAACTTAATGTCATTAATTAAAACATCATAATTAAAACTCAAAAAAATTCCTGAAACTCTGACTGAATCTTGCAGATATCATCACTACCATATGTCATGCAAAATGCGCCCATGGGTTCAACCTCATTGCTGATCATGGGTTCAACCTCCTCATGATCACTCACTCAATCCGAAAGATCACTCGGAAATCCAAACAAAAAACGCTGTATGCACCTATGGCATTGGTTAAAAATCATCAACTCCTCCCGATTTATCCGAAAATTCCTGAAACTCAAATTCCTGAAACTCACCGAATATTGCAGACATATCATTATCAATATGTCACGAAAAATGCGCCCATGGGTTCAACCTCATTGCTGATCTAGATCACTTAGAAATCCGAAAAAAATCACGCAAAAAACGCAGCTGCTATGCATTAATTTAAACGCATGGTTAAAACATCATAACTCCTCCCGATTTATCCCGAAAATCCTGAAAAAACCTATACTGCAGAATATCATATCATATCATTCATATGTCACGAAAAAATGCGCCCATGGGTTCAACCTCATTGCTGATCTAGATCACTTAGAAATCCGAAAAAAAAATCCGAAAAAAACACTATATGCATATGTCATTAAAACATCATAAACTCCTCCCGTTTTAAATAAAAAAAATGAAACTCACTGAATCTTGCAGATATATCATACCAATATGTCATGCAAAATGCGCCCATGGGGTTCAACCTCATTGCTGATCTATCATCACTCGAAATCCGAAAGATCACTCGAAAAATCCAAAAAAACACGCTGTAATGCACCTATGGCATTGGTTAAAACATCATCAAAAAACTCCCCCCGATTTATCCGAAAATTCCTGAAAACTCACCGATATTAACAGACATATCATTATCATATATCATATGTCATACAAAATGCGCCCATGGGTTCAACCTCATTGCTGATCTAGATCACTTAGAAATCCGAAAAAAAAAAACGCAAAAAAACACGCTATGCATGTCATTATTTAAAACATCATAACTCCTCCCGTTTTAACAAAAAATTCCTGAAAAAAACTCACTGAATCTTGCAGATATCACTACCAATATGTCATGCAAAATGCGCCCATGGGTTCAACCTCATTGCTGATCTAGATCACTCGGAAATCCGAAAGATCACTCGGAAATCCGAAAAAACACGCTGTATGCACCTATGGCATTGGTTAAAAAAAAACATCTCCCCTCCTATCCGAAAAAATTCCTGAAACTCACTCAATATATACAGACATATCATTATCAATATGTCACGAAAAATGCGCCCCCATGGGTTCAACCTCATTGCTGATCTAGATCACTTAGAAATCCGAAAAAAAATCCAAAAACATATATGCAGCTATGCTCCTATGCATTAATTAAAAAAAAAATAACTCCTCCGTTTTAAAAAAAAAAACTCACTGAATCTTGCAGAATATCATACCATGATATGTCATGCAAAATGCAAATGCGCCCATGGGTTCAACCTCATTGCTGATCTAGATCACTCGGAAATCCGAAAGATCACTCGGAAATCCAAAAAAAAACAACGCTATGCACCTATGGCATTGGTTAAAACATCATAACTCCTCCCGATTTATCCGAAAAAAAATTGAAACTCACCGAATATGCAGACATATATCATTTATCAATATGTCACGAAAAATGCGCCCATGGGTTCAACCTCATTGCTGATCTAGATCACTTAAAATCGAAAAAAAAAAAAAACGCAGTGTGCTGCTATGTCATTAATTAAAAAAATCATAACTCCTCCCGTTTTAACCAAAAAAAAAATGAAAACTCACTGAATCTTGCAGAATATCATACCAATATGTCATGCAAAAAAATGCGCCCATGGGTCAACCTCATTGCTGATCTAGATCATCAAAATCCGAAATCCGAAATCATCACGGAAATCCAAAAAAAACACTGTATGCACCTATGGCATTGGTTAAAAACATCATAACTCCTCCCGATTTATCCGAAAATTCCTGAAAACTCACTCACTCGAATATTGCAGACATATCATTATCAATATGTCACGAAAAATGCGCCCATGGGTTCAACCTCATTGCTGATCTAGATCATCACTAAAGAAATCCGAAAAAAAAAAAAAAAACACGTATATGCTATGTCATTAATTAAAACATCAAACATCATAACTCCTCCCGTTTTAAAAAAAAAAAACCTGAAACTCACTGAATCTTGCAGATATCATTACCAATATGTCATGCAAAATGCGCCCATGGGTTCAACCTCATTGCTGATCTAGATCACTCGGAAATCCGAAAAAATCACTCGGAAATACAAAAAAAACACGCTGTATGCACCTATGGCATTGGTTAAAATCATAACTCCTCCCGATTTAATCCGAAAATTCCTGAAACTCACTGAATCTTGCAAATATATCATGATATCAATATGTCATGCAAAATGCGCCCATGGGTTTCAACCTCATTGCTGATCTAGATCACTTAGAAATCCGAAAAAATCCGAAAAAAAAACACTTAGTATGCTAAAAAAACTGCTATGTCATTATTTAAAAACATCATAACTCCTCCCGTTTTTCAAAAAAAAAAAAAACTCAACTCAAATCTTGCAGCAGATATATCACTACCAATATGTCATGCAAAAATCGCCCATGGGTTCAACCTCATTGCTGATCTAGATCACTCAGAAATCCGAAAGATCACTCGGAAAAAAAAACAAAACAAACACTGTATGCACCTATGCATTGGTTAAAACATCATAACTCCTCCCGATTTATCCGAAAATTCCTGAAACTCACCGAATATTACAGACATATCATTATCAATATGTCATGAAAAATGCGCCCATGGGTTCAACCTCATTGCTGATCTAGATCACTTAGAAATCCGAAAAAAAAAAAAAAACGCAGTATACTGCTATGTCATTAATTAAAACATCATAACTCCTCCCCCGTTTTAAATAAAAAAAAAAAAACTCACTGAATCTTGCAGATATATCATTACCAATATGTCATGCAAAATGCGCCCATGGGTTCAAAATGCGCCCTCATTGCTCATTGCTGATCTAGATCACTCGGAAATCCGAAAGATCACTCGGAAATCCAAAAAAACACGCTGTATGCACCTATGGCATTGGTTAAAAATCATAACTCCTTCCGATTTATCCGAAAATTCTTGAAACTCACTGAATATTGCAGACATAGTATTATCAATATGTCACGAAAAATGCGCCCATGGGTTCAACCTCATTGCTGATCTAGATCACTTCTAGAAATCCGAAAAAAAAAAACGCAAAATACAGTATACTGCTATGTCATTATTAAAAATCATAACTCCTCCCTCCTCCCGTTTAAATAAAAAAAATTCCTGAAACTCACTGAATCTTGCAGATATATCATACTATGTCATGCAAAATGCGCCCATGGGTTCAACCTCATTGCTGATCTAGATCAAAATCCGAAAGATCACTCGGAAAAAAAAAACAAAACACGCTGTATGCACCTATGGCATTGGTTAAAACATCATAACTCCTCCCGATTTATCCGAAAATTCCTGAAAATCCCCTGAACACCTAATATTGCAGACATATCATTATCAATATGTCATATCATAAAAATGCGCCCCCATGGGTTCAACCTCATTGCTGATCTAGATCACTTAGAAATCCGAAAAAAAAAACGCAGTATGCTGCTATGTCATTAATTAAAACATCATAACTCCTCCCGTTTTAACAAAAAAATTCCTGAAACTCACTGCCCATTGGTATGTTTCTATTGCATTGGTTAAAACATCATAACCACTCCCGATATGTCAGAAAATTCCTGAATCTCACTGAATCTCACTGAAATCCGAAAAACACACCGAATTATGCTGCTATGGCATTGGTTAAAACATCATAACTCCCTCCCGATTATCAGAAAAATCCTGTAACTCACTAAATCTTGCAGATATATCATTACCAATATGTCATGAGAAAATCTGCTTTGGTTTGAACATCATAACACATACCATAGAAGTTCGATGAACTTACTGGTGCAAGCAGGTAATTTTAACTATGGGACTGTCATCATAGCTTATTTGGAACTATTGAAAAATTCCTGAAACTTACTGAATCTCGCCGGTTCATCTGGAACAATATATCATAAAAACATGGCATATGGATTCAACCTCATTGCTTACCTGGATCTGTCGGAGGTAAGATAAACCTCTAAGCTTATCTGGATCGCTCGGAAATCAGATGAACTTACGGAAGCATACATGTATGGCTTGGGTGATATTCCCCACTAATTTCAGCTTTGAGGTGAACATCATAACTCATCTAGATTTATTAGAAAAATCCGGAAACTCCCGGAAACTCTTGAACAATATATAAGTAAAAATGTACCCATGGGTTCAACCTCATTGCTCATCTGGATGTGTCGGAAGTCAGATCAACTTACGGAAGCAAGCAGGTAAGGCTTGTATGATATTTCCTACTAATTTCAACTTCGGTTTGAACATCATAACTCCTCCAGATCTATTACTAAATTTCTGAAACTCACAGAAAGAAGGCATGTATATCTTTGACAATATATCATACAAAAAGCACCCATGGGTTCAACCTCTTTGCTTATCTGGATCGGTCGGAAGTCCGATGAATTTACGAAAGCATGCAGGTAAGGCTGGTAAGATATATCCAGCTAATTTCAGTTTTGGGTTGAACATCATAACTCATCTAGATCTATTAGAAAATTCATGAAACTCATGGTGCATCTTGAACATCGATCCTATCATTACCTGTCGAGCTACCGGAAAAAGTATGGCGTGGTGCAGCGGCGATTTGCTTTATGTAATCGAAGTAAAATAAATGTATTAAACCTGCGATGTCATGGTTGTCTCATTTTCACTCTTTTTCTGAGCATGTAAGCGAATCTACCGCTTTTGTTATTCTTACCCTTGAAAGACAGCTGAGAAGTAGTGGGGACTGAATAACAGTTCACAGCACGGAGTTATTGTGATGGTACGTCAGGGATGACTTGCATTGCCCACCAGACTGCACATAACATAAATTCATTTCAGTCAGGTCGAATAAGGTAAAGTGTCACGGCGGGGATTAGGATGGAGTCACGGCGGGGATTATGGTGGGTAAACGGCGTGGGTTTACGGTGGGGTGACAGCGGGGATTAGGGTGGGTAAACGGCGTGGGTTTAGGGTGGGGTTACAGCGGGGATTAGGGTGGGTATACGGCGTGGGTTTAGGGTGGGGTTACAGCGGGGATTAGGGTGGGTAGACGGCGTGGGTTTAGGGTGGGGTTACAGCGGGGATTAGGGTGGGTAGACGGCGTGGGTTTAGGGTGGGGTTACAGTGGGGATTAGGGTGGGTAGACGGCGTGGGTTTAAGATGGGGTTACGGTGGAATTAGGCTAGGCTTACAGTTGGAATTATTGAATCCCAACATCACCTGCTGCACTGCGCAACCTTGCCGAATATACTTTCATCAACAACTCTTGATAGGTTTTCACTTAAATTTTCGTATGAAGCAATTGAATTCTTACTTTTAGGTACTATACTTGTAGGCCGAAATAGCTCAGTTGGGAGATCTTCAATCTCGGGTTTCGGCAACCTGGCGGGTGACATCATGTTGTCTATTTTAATTATTGTAATGTGAATATACCTGCCGAATGAGTATGTCACGGCAATAATCATGGTGCCGTCAATATGTACCAAAATCCCATGCTAGTTGGGATCTTAGGACGTATTTCTGTCAAAGAATGATTGTTCGAAAAGGAATATGTTTGCCCGAACTAAGAAAATGGTCTCTAATGCAATTTAAAAAAAATCCAACAATGTGATAAATGAAGGATCCCAGTCGCAACATTACAACAACTTTATTGTATTACACAGGGTATTACTTTAGTACAGGCATCACATCAATTAATTCCATATGATATCATATTAATTAATAAGTAATCCATAGAATGTGCATTAGTTATTCAATCGCTATTCACTAAGCACAGTGTAACAGCTATAAATCAGGCTGCTAACACTGCATACGCACATCTAGCCCTACGAGACGTCTGAGTATATCATTTATATTACCGTTCGACCGGAGTTAACGCACATCAAGAATTAAGGTTAGGCTAATTACAGCATTAATATTAGCAACATTGGCTCAAAGCAGTCCTTGATTAGCCTCATCACAAACACTACATTGAATAAATAGAAGATCACTCAGTTAATTTCTAGACAGATATAAAATTATACATTAAGTTCAGAAGCGTGTCGATTTGGCAAGGTCACGCCCCATGAAATACCAATAATGCAAAGCAAAACTCAAGTTATGACAAGAATCAGCGTGATTAGAGCAATTCTATACACATGATGAATATAGCAAAACACTGGATATTCAGTACACGTATTACTGCAAGCATGCACTGCCTTATTTGAATAAACCAGCTACCGCAACTGCTACCAAAACAACACATCGTTAATTCACAGCTAATGCCGTCGAGACCATGAAAGCTGTTAATCAGAGAAATAACATTATAGACATTTTATAATTCATACATGCACATATTTGTAAGTGTCACATATAGTAGAAACGGGGAATATAATGATTGAATTGGGCAGCCGAAGAGTAGTATGCAGTTATTGCAAATCCACAAAAACCATCAATATATCAAAGTTCATCATATGCTGAACAGGAATATCGCCATGACGTAATCTGACAGTGTAGGAAACAGGTAATATATCTTGTATAAAGACAGCTGGTGATGTATGTCAAACGTTAAGCCAGTTGTTAAAATCGAGCAAAATCGTTATCATTGTATTATTGAAGAGACGTTGCTCTAAAGAATCACCCAAACGCTCAGCAGCCGTATTCAGTGATATTACACACTATTCAACTGATCTTGCTAGATATGTGTGTTGTTTGTCAACACATCGTGTTTCCCCAGACTACAAACCCATTGGCCGCTGTCAGATTCATGGTCATATAATCTGACACATTATTGATCTCACAACGCGCCAGGCCGAAGTGGAAATTGACAGAGTGACACACGGTCTCCATGAGACAGAAGGAGACACATTCGACGATGGTCCAGGCACGATACGTCATGTAGGGAGTCACAGCCACCTTGAAGTCAGCTGCTTTGCAACCCAATGCCCGTCTGCTGATGACAAAGCCGCTCAGCTCATCCTTATCTGGTTCAAACCGCCGCCGCCACACAATGAATGCAATACAAACAACGCATCGGTCAGCATAAACATTGCTTACTTTAGAAAAGTTATCCGCTAAATTACCAAATCATAACCATTGCGGTCAGAAGGGTCTTTAAGGAATTAAACTGTTAATGTCATCATTTTGATTAGCGTTATGGAACACAGTAGATGACTGACCACGTTGTTGAGAGGCTGCATTGGTTGCTGCGGCTGTCAAATACAACGCTTGTCATGAAACAAAAGGGACACTAATAAAAAGCAATAATGGCACTAGTTTTATCAGCATGATTATTTGCTGGACTTAATATATGAGTGACCACAACGTAACCTGTGCGTTCCGTGGTGTAGTCTGGCAGAGATGAACCAACGCTAGTTTGGTCTGCCGTTTTGTTAACTTCACCTGACGGGCAGACTGGGACGTCGCAATAATCTGATCTGACGCGAGCGTCCGTCGTGTAGCACCAAGGCCCCTTCTTAGACCCCGATGGCACCCTGCAGTAGTTCTCAGCCAACGTGAGGTTGCGTTCGGGGAAGTTATAGGGTGTCGACGAATAGTCACTCTTTGTATGTGGTGTATTAGTGTCCCACCTGGTAGTGATGCCAATGTGGGGCAAAATCACCGAACGCAATAAATGAGTACGAATACTTTGCATCAAGAATTAGCTGGTCTACTGTTCAAGAATGTTATAAAACGCGCATTTAACTAGGGCTTGACCTTTGACATGGGATCCCACTGTCAGTTCTATTGATATGACCGGTGTATTTCATCCCTGTCAACGGTGTCACGCAGTCGGATCTCATCCGCTCCCCTACATATACGAGTGACAACGAAATACATATAAAACGGGCCCAATGACATAGCCAAAGGTCAGCGTTAATGGCAGCTGCGCAGAAGGGATAAATGATGTTGAAAACCATGATTAGGATACGTAAATTTCATACGCGAAGAGCAACAGATTGATATTTATAAACATACATATCGTTGTTAAAGGATCACCAATAAGATTGTTACCATGGTGAATACACATGGGTACGTTGCATGACATTGTGCGCTGTGCTGGGTCACTAGTGTAGCACCAGGGAGACTGTTTATAGAATCCTGGATTCCTACAGAAATTCTCGGCGGCCGCAAGAGATTCATCGGGAAATCTGGTCAGATATACCGAGCTTGGTTTGTGTGGCATGTCTGACGTCCAACTGCACCAGCAAACGGATTTATCATGACGTCAGGTTTTTAAAATGTCAATGATAGTTATAACTATGTTTAATAGTAAAATAGCATACACTTACGGCTGACATGGTATGTTTTCGCGGGTGACACGAATATTCCCCAGATAGTTTCCCCTCGTATATCTTGTCAAACAGGTGACGTCAGCGATTTCACCTATATACAAGAGTATTATGTTTTGCCGGTCGTTGCAATGAAGACATGAATGTTGAGATATCATGTGAAAACAGTTGGCTGCGCCAAAGAAGATGTCTCATACTATATGTAATGATAGGTTCTTATATACGCCCAATCCTGTACACATTATATTTGCGTTGTGGTACAAGCGTGCTTGTTCTGCGCCACATCCTAGGGTTTATATTCAGTGGTGAAAACAAGTTTTCAGATAGTACTTCATCAATGACTGGCAAGAGAAGGAGGTTACTAGGTCCATGAAGGAAACATAAAGCTTTTTGTACAATGCATGCGATTAAACGCCGTCCGCCAACAGTTATTTTGACACTAGTACATGTATCAATGAGATACATGGAAGATGAAAATTGCTTTTCAAGACTTTTGATTCGCGTTGCAGCATTAGTTATTTATTCTTTATCATGACCAGTGAGGGTACCATATCTATATTGTCGTTTGATATGACAATTCATTTTCGACTTTAAATATTTCTTACAAATAGTTGAAACACTTGAATGGGTTTAAAACTCAACAGTTTTAAAAAGTTGCCATACCCTGTCGCGAGCACCTTGGAATGCTACATGACACGGAGCGCACATCCGGGTCAGTCGTGTAACACCAGGGTTCCGGCTTATAGAAGCCAGGATTACGACAAAAATTCTCTGCAGCCTCAAGAGTAGCATCGGGAAATTTGGAGAGATATTTGGATGTTCTGATGTGGGGATAGTTTGATGTCCAACTTGAATTTCACAAGAAACAGAAAGGCACCCTGGCATTAGTAAGGCCTCTTAATACATTTATCGGGCACTTCGTTGTAAAACATAATGAGAAAAGTGCATGAGGTGATA
>CM067345.1:3797072-3894572 GCA_034190875.2 Urechis unicinctus
TGTCATTTCATTTTCCGGTATGGATGCGATACGCGTTTATCGACGCTGTAGTCGTTGCATCATTGGTCCAATATGTCGGATACAAACTTCAGTATAATTTGTATGCACCAAGTCTCCTGTGGACTTAAAACGATGGGGCGATGGGATGTGCTGTACTATAGAAGGCCCAAACACAAACAATTCCATCCAACGCTACATGTTGTGACTGGTGGAAACACTTCACAATTAGTATTGAAATTATGAAGGTGTCAAAGGTCCTTCGTCCATTACAAACCAAAGTGTAAATCTCAAAGAAAGGTATGCGCTCCCTGGAGGCAGTTCGAATAGAACTCTCCTTCTCTCCTGAGGTGACATGGTACATGTTATATGTATGTGTGCTTTTAGCTCATGAGAGTTTGGGGAGGGGAAGTGGTTTGTTTAACTGACGGTTCCCTCCACTAAGTCCCCAGTGATTGGACACCTACCGATGACGCTTGCAAGTAGTGACGAACATTGTCATAGTGGCGTGAAAGTTGAAAAATGTCGAGCAAGTTTGCATTTACATCTGTCAAACGGATGGTTAATCGAAAAGAAATAAACTTTATATAACTAATAGCATTTGGAATGTGTTTTCCCGAACTTGTAAAATTGTATAAGTTTTCCATGAAGTGCAAATTGTTTCAAAATAATCCATTATTACAATCAATGAAGCATCCAGTCATTCCATGACAGCACGTAACATTAGCAGAGACACTCACTCGTTCGTTTTTGTGTAAGGCAGAGAGAAGCGTCATGGAAAAAGTGTGGGTGTTTCCAGGGTAACATCCCAAACAGTGTCAGCAACGCAACGTACAACTCAAGTCAAAACATAAATCAACGTGGTTAGAGTCATTCTACACACATGATAAATATAGAGAACCAATGAATATTAAGTACTCATTTACAGTATCTATTCATACAGCAATTTCAATAAAACTGTTGCTAAATAAAGAAAGCGCGAAACTGTCGAGGCTTTAGAGCAGTCTGTAATAGGAAAAATTTACAGCTAATGCCATTCACGCCGTGGATGCATTTTTCAAAGAAATAAGATGATATTATAGACATTTTGTCATCTTCACAGCCACAAGTATGGTACCATCTCAGTCAGGAAGTATTATGAACAAATACCAAGCCCAGGGTGTTCCAATAAGAGTGCATGTTACCAACCCGGCTGACCGAGTATGATTATGAGGACAAAACACCAGCAACAGAAGCATTTGATGAGTGCCCTATACAGACGAAACGGCTGGTCACATATGTCATGCATAAATAAATCCGGGACATACGTCACACCAGCCGTTGATAGATGGTGCAATGACAGATGGTGACACATGTATAATGTCAGCTGATGACATATGTCATGCATATTGACAGCTGTTGACGCACCATGTGTAATGACAGCTGTTGACATACGTAAAGCAAAATGGCGGCAGGTGAATTGTGACATGCTCATTGACAGTTGGTGACTTAAAATGAATTATGTCAGGTAGTCATATATGTCATGCGTAATGACAGTTGGTGGCTACGTCAAGAACTAATAACAGCTGATGACATATGCCATGCGTAATGGTGGTTGCATATGTCACGGTATCATGTGGTTGTCATGGTATGAGTGGCGATCATAACGTGACGAATACCCCAGACGCCGCCATTGGTTGATATCACATACACGTTGGCTCACATTACTCGATAATTATTCTGCTACTCCACACGTTGACAGAGTGATACAGACAGACGGAGGCACATTCGACGATGGTCCAGGTACGATACGTCATGCAGGGAGTCACAGCCACCTTGAAGTCAGCTGCTTTGCAACCCAATGCCCGTCTGCTGATGACAAAGCCGCTCAGCTCATCCTTATCTGGTTCAAACCGCCGCCGCTACACAATGAATGCAATACAAACAACGCATCGGTCAGCATCAACATTGCTTACTTTAGAAAAGATATCCGCTAAATTACCAAATAATAACCATTCCTGACCAAATGTTCATCTAGAAGATCTATTATTCAGCACATAACATATTAATATCTTCATGTTAGTGAGCTGTGTGGTTGTTGTGACTGTACAATACAACGCCTGTCACCAAACAAAAGGGTCAGCTACATGTGTCCCTTGTCAGGATGGCTGATTTTAAGAATGAAGCTGCTAATATTTTTAATGTAAGTATTTGCTGGACTTAATATATGAGTGACCACAAAGTAACCTGTGCGTTCCGTGGTGTAGTCTGGCAGAGATGAACCAACGCTAGTTTGGTCTGCCGTTTCATCGGGAAGAAGATATGGCGATGTAAGGCTGTTTTCTGCTGCGGTAATTTCAGCTGGAGGGCCATGTTACACATTACCAAGGCACACTGATCGCTGCCGTAAGTTAATTTGTTCCCAGGTATGTTTACGTCATACGACGCGCCAACACCTTGTTGCCAAAGCTTTCGTCTCCCTGACCAAGGATACAGTAGAGACGCACCATGGCTCAACCAGGCGTCGGATAACGCACACCCCTCCCCTCAAGCGACACCTGACGAACCCAATACGGCAGCCCTCCAGATATTTCATCTTCAAGAAACATCCAAAGAAATCCACAAATTTTAATAACTTCCATGGCATTTGTCCATTGTTCTTGTATATCTAATTATCATGACATTAGTTAAATACTTTCAAAATTAATAATTGAATTAGCTACAATAGGTTATTTTACTATTTTCACGATTGTCAAGTATACCCAGATAGCACTACATCATTGGCCCAATGTCGGCCCAACGCTGGCTTAACCATTGGCCCAACGTTGGCATACCGACGTAGGCCCAGCGTAGTTTTGTCCAGCGGGCCAACGTAGGCTTGCCAACGTTGGCCCAATATAGTTGGCAAGCCTACGTTGGCCCAGCCTAGGCAGACATGGTTTCACTAATGTAGTTATAGGTTCCCTGGGGCCCAGCATTAGGTATAAATAAATAACAAACATAACTCAGAAATACAACTGTTTTATTCAATGTTATATTTTCATTCCGAATCAGAATCGGACTCCACAAGTTCTCTCTGTAACTGTTCCAAGTAAAATCTCACTGTTAAACAGAAGTGCAGAAGTATTAGTTATACATTGTAAGAAATAATACGGAACAATGTGTTTTTCACTGATTCATGATATTAGGGAGAAGTTTGGACACTTACAAGCTGGCTCCTTTCCTTATAGGCTCTCTGGTGCTATCATACACACGCACAAACAAACAAAATTAGAAGTCTGCAACAAAAATATGGGGTTTCAATTTCTACTGACAAAAATTAACCTTTCTTCTTCTGGTCATGAGACTTTATCCCTGTCTCCATCCCTGTCACAAGCTCCGCACAGCCATTTCTTTACACATTCCTCAACATCTGCCTCCTTCACCGACAGCTTTTTTTGCAGCATCTGATTAAACCATTTGTCAGGTTCAGGTTATTGATAATATTGCAAGAATAATGTACAAGCATGGCAACTGAATATTAACATTGATCCACTAACCCTTCACAGCTCTGACAAGACGTGTCTGCTGTCGTACCCCTCGTTTCATTCCTTTTCCAGCCCAGTTCAATGCTCTGGTCAAATTGTTGCTAATTAGTGCCTATAGGCTCATCGCTTTTTCCCATAGGGGTTTAATGCGGAGTAATACTGTGAAAATGTAATTAATGTCATACCGGCTAGATTATTCCATATTTTAATTCTTTTCATTTTATTGTAATATATTTATTTTAATACCATTTAGGCTAGCAAAATTAGATCATTTGAAAAATTATTGTAACCTAATATAATTACCTATTATTGTTATGGACATGTGCCAATGTTAAACAGTATTGGCACATGTCCAAGCTACCCTGGGATCACTCAAAATTCAAAATCTAATAATATTGGGCTCGTGTCGTGCTGTCCCTTTACTTCATAACATTTCATCAACCTTCAATTAGTTTAACAAAGTCAATTTTCAAAATTCAAGGGTAAATTCTAAATTATTGAACAGTGGAAGTTCAACTTAATTATGGTTGGGGAGGATGTTTTAATACTATTCTGGCTCATACGTTCTTAAAAAGCCTCCCCCCTTAATTATCAGCACGAGAGCCCGGGTTATACCACATCACTCTTTGGGAGGGGTGTAACCCTAATTGTAGCAATCCTTACAGCAGGGCGAGTCCACCCTCCAAGTGGACTCGTCCTGTCACGCGGGGATTGTTTTAACCTGGCCTATCGTGCGGACCCTTTATAAGGAGCACAGATGGGCCAGGAACAGGGAGATCATCTAGTCAGGGACAAGATTCAGACCGCGAGATTCCCAGGGAGCTTCATTGTTGAAATAAGCATCTCTACTCTAGGACTCCACTCCAGCAACTACAGGCAGTGAGTAACAGTACTTTAACGAAGAGCGTGCATAAGCAACAAATTCTAGCTTTACAGGAACGACTACCATCGGCGAAATCTAAAGGTATTGCTCTGAAGGTAGGGCAAACAAAGCCCCCTTCAACGAGAGTTTATCCCTTGTTACTATTACCACGTGATTGTCTGTTTCCTGTGAACTCACTCCAGCTAGCAGGAAGTGACAAATGTACCCAACAGTGTTCAGTAATTCGCCGAGAAAGATTCTATTACATCATTATCAGGTGGTAACTTCAGGGGGAGTTTGTCTACGATGGCAGACAAAAGACCAAGGTTATGGAACGGAACTTTGTTGGAATATGTTTCTATAACTCATTCAGAAGCTCCAGTCTTGACGGGCCCATTAATTGGGCTGCATTAATTTTCGTGTCAACATTTGAGAGACCCAGCTCAGACAAATATTCTTGTGCTCTGTTGAAATCCATTCGGCCAGATGAGTTAACTACAAATCATACTCTCTGTAATGTACTACCTATAACGAAAGGTTTCTTTTACAAAACTATATGTTATAGTACCGTAAAAAATCAATGAATGGGAATGAATAAATTTTGATGGCTCCAAAGGATTTGCAGCAGGCTGTAGGCGAAGAAACTTACAGGACCGAATCTAAGGATTATGATAAACTATCATCATTTCGATCCTTGAAAAACCTTGATCCCGATGTTGATAAGGAACGCAGTTGTCACGTGATATGGTATATGGAAGGTCTAAATACTATGACAATTATGTAATGAGCGTTGAGAAGATGCGCTAAGGTATCTTCGAAAGCAATCACGTGACTGCCCGTGTGGCCTAGTCAATCACGTGACTGCCCGTGTGGCTTAGTCAACAAGTAAGTGGCAAAATGGAATCACACTTTGTTCACCAGCCAAAATCACGATACCTTCAGCAAAGGCAACACCATGTTTTAGTGCAGCGATGTTTCTTATATATTGGAGTCAGAGTTGCCAGTTCTTATCCTCTTGACTTTGTCTGACATTCTGTCTCTGGTCGTTAACTTGTGTGAAATATGTGAATGGCTTATATCAGTATTCATTTAATAAAATTTGTATTCTATTAATTGAAACAAACAAACCTCCGTGGTCGCTCAAGTCCAGAACCGGATCGACTTATCATCGCCTGTGAACAGGTGAAACAGTTGGACCAAGGCGAGGCAAGCTGCAGGCTTAACATCCGTGTACGAAGGTTTGTGCAATAGGCTGGTAGACCAGGCAAGTATCAGAGTGGAAAATCCCGGGAAAAATCTCGACATACTAAAACAAAATATATAAAACCCGCTGTACAGATTGGAAGAAAGAAAACACACCTCGTCGTACAACACGAAGCCCCCCAAAACCGGTCGCACAGATTGCAGCTGAAAAACATACCCCAAGAACGAGGCCCAACAAAACCCGTCGCACAAGCCTAGAGGCCGCAAAAAAACATACCGGGTCGCGCGGCACATGTATTCTACCTCTATACACTTAAGTACCCCACTCCCACCCCGGGAACATGGTTATGCCTAAGAATGAGATTGGTATATTTTTGAATACAAAATTGTAGAAACTTATGTTCAATTGAATGGCTTAGCATGGTGGGGATTAAAGGTGTGAATCACGGCGGGAGTGAGGTAACGGTGGGATTAGGGTGAGGTAACGGCGGGATTAGGGTGAGGTAACGGCGGGATTAGGGTTAGGAAACGGCGGGATTAGGGTGAGGTAACGGCGGGATTAGGGTTAGGAAACGGCGGGATTAGGGTGAGGTAACGGCGGGATTAGGGTGAGGTAACGGCGGGATTAGGGCGAGGTAACGGCGGGGGTTAGGGTGAGGTAACGGCGGGGGTTAGGGTGAGGTAACGGCGGGATTAGGATTAGGTAACGACAGGTATTAGGGTGAGGTAACGGCGGGGGTTAGGGTGAGGTAACGGCGGGGGTTAGGGCGAGGTAACGACAGGCGTTAGGGTGAGGTGACGGCGGGGTTAGGGTGAGGTAACGACAGGGATTAGGGTGTGGTAACGGCGGGATTAGGTTGAGGTAACGGCGGGATTAGGGTGTGGTAACGGCGGGATTAGGGTGTGGTAACGGTGGATTAACGGCGGGTGTTAGGTTTGATAACGGTGGGATATAACGGGCGGGGATTATGGTGAGGTAACGACAGGGATTAGGGTGGGGTGACGGCGGGGTTAGGGTGGGGTGACGGCGGGGTTAGGGTGAGGTGACGGCGGGGTTGGGGTGAGGTAACGACAGGGGTTAGGGTGACGTAACGGCAGGATTAGGGTGAGGTAACGGCGGGATTAGGGTGTGGTTACGGTGGATTAACGGCGGGTGTTAGGGTTGATAACGGTGGGATAACGGCGGGGATTAGGGTGGGGTAACGGTAGGTTTTAGGGTTGCCCATGGAACGCCGAGTAAAGGCAAAAAACTGCAACAAAGCGCGGACACTGTCACAACATCTCTTCGCCTATACAGACACATCCTTACCCCATTTCATATGCTTTGGGGTAAAGCGTAGAAACGGACAGAAAGGATTCTCTTTTGACCTTGCCTTGGTTTACCGCCATCTCTGTCGAACATATGGCGCCATCTATAGTCCGCCAGCTTGGTATTGAGCGATAATCAAACCTTTCGTAGGGTTCATAAATTCAAGGAAAACCAATATAGTGTCTGCAAAGTATAATGATATTGATATAATAGGTCAGGATCACCGTATCAGCTCTGTAGCTAAGATATCAAGACGTTGGTATTGTTTCTTTCCCTTATTCAATGAAGGAAGGAGGATGCACCCACTAAGCTGCAATAACAATTGTCCCAAACCCCCTCTGCCAAACATGTATTCCTACGGGTTCGACTGCTACTTCAGACTAAGTTTCGTCAGTCTCACATAAAGGCCGGTTTCCTCAGGCTAGTGAACAAGCTGCTGTCAAAGATTTTTTTTAAAACCATTGTTAGTAGTTTGGCTGCCTTCTTCCATTCTATTCATTCGCTCGATTCGCCGGCTACCGTCTCCCACTTCCCTGCGCATCCCTTTGATAGTCGACCAAGGCATGATAGCATACACATTATTTTTGTGTTAAAAAAGTGACTTGAACTGAGGTATTTAGCACAGTCAAAAGCTTTCGGATATGAACAGCACCTTAAGGGGTTAAAGTGACAATTATGGTTTTGCATGAATACTCCCTTTTTTAGCTGTCTGAATTAGGTGAATGTGTTCTGTTTTCACTGATAAAGGAATGATGCATATCCATCACTACTGCTTTGTTGAAATAACATTGCTTTGGCAGGTGATGCATGCAAGTAATCCTGCTGCATCATGAGTTCAGTGCAGTGAACTCCACTGCACCCCCCCCCCCCTCAATTTTTTTTTTTAATTAACCTCCCAGTTCGAATGTGCTGTTGTAGTCTAGAGTGGCTATGCCTGCAGACTGATAGAACATTCGCCTGATGCCTTAACAGGATGTTATTCTAAATATTGCTGTTCAGATCAGCAGCAACCAAAAGGCTAAATGCCCCATACACTTTAACCATATTGCTTCAACAATTTAACTCCCCTAACGTAGCCCACTATTGCTGGTTGTTTTTCATGACTTTGCGGGGTTAGTATAAGTGTTGAATAGCAAGACTTAATGAGCTCATGTTTCAATTTTGAATTTGTGTTTAGCTAACATGGACACAGAACCATCTAATACACTGAGGCGCAGGCAAAAAGGAAGACATTTGTCTGATCAGAAAGCCAAGCATGCTGCAATGAACCAGCCTAAAACAGGCCCAGCAGAGTCTGCCTCTCCTGTAAGCCATGACACTTCTGATGACCAGGATAGTTCTCACCACATTGAATCTTTCCTCTGCTGGATAAATGCGGCTGTTGGCTTCACAGTAGCAGTTATAATTGCTGTCAAATATGCACAGTACTGCAATTATCTTCATGAAAAGGACCTATGGTTCTCAAATATACAAGTAAGTCATAGTTAAAGACAGATAATTGTTTTTCACTCGGACAGTTTGTTGATAGTTATATGAAGCTCCTGCGCGCTTCTGATTGTAGTCCACAAGGAAGCAACATCTACAGGCGTGCCATTGTGCAACTTCATCATCAGCCCGTTAACAGCATATTTTAATGCTACAACCATTTTATACAAATACTGATAGTGATGAGGTCCGAATTTTACCTGTTTCTGCGCAAGATACATAGGGCGAAAGTTTTAAGCTTGACTTTATGTAGCCAGTGAGTGGATGATGTCAGTCACATCGATGTCACAGTGACAGTGGGTTGTGTATTGCAGGAGGTTGAGAGGGAGATATCATTCCGTACAGAATCAGGATTATACTATTCCTATTATAAGCAATTGGTTCAATCCTCCAGTCTCCTAAAAGGTAAGTTCTGACTAAGGTCTAGCATCAATATAGGTATTCTTCTTTAGATTTTATAACAATTTAAAAAAATTCTTTTCATTATTTTAGATTCTTTATTGTTTTCAATTTCCATTTTTTTGTTTAGTTTCAATGATTTTGACCTTTGCATTGTAGGCTTACATGACCTACAGCATGATAACTTGACCGAACACCCGGGAACAATCAACGTTCTGGAAAGGATGAATATTTATCAGGAGGTGGTGCTGGCAGCTGTTTATAGGGCCTCCTCCTTGCTTCAGGTAATACTTACTCCTGAGTGCGGCTTGACCTTAGTGGTTTGAGATGTAAACAATTATAAACATTGTGATCTATTTTATGTATTTATACATAAACGTCTAATAGTGAGCCTCTCCTTGTGATGTGTTACAGCGTTTGTACGAGCCTGTGTACTTCTACATAGGCAGTATATTTGGGTTACAAGCAGTGCTACTGGGCTGTGTGTACATGTTGGCCTGGCAGCTGAGTGGAACATGGCTGGCAGGTGTTCTGGCCACAGTCCTTTATGTTCTGAACAAGTCAGTTCATTTCATATTGAAATCTATCAGAAGAAGTTGAGAACCAAGCACACTGTTTTTTCTAATTTTTCAATGGTACAAATCCATCATAATAGCTGTCTGTGTATTCAGGGCTGACACCACACGAGTGTCATACTTTGTAGCCTTGAGAGAAAACTTCTCCACACCTTTCCTCTGGCTGCAAATGACCCTCATTACAGCATTCCTCAAACACCACTCCTCAGCAGTCCGAGAGGTCAGTCAGTTCCTTCCCTAGAAAATTCCTTAGCCTTGTGTATATATTGCATTCATGATTTTTTGATACTATTTTGGTACAAACAAAGAGGGAAAATACACAAGGGTAAATACTGTAATACACAGTAGAAGAGAGAATCCACTATTCAATGTAACATTCCTGCTCTTTGTAGTTGTGTCTGGCAGTGGTGTATTTGGTGTGATACAGGTCAGCCTGGTTCTTGGTCTGGTACTTTCTACATTCCTGTTCGCCATCACCTGGCAGTTCAACCAGTTCATCTTGCTTCTACAAGCTATGGCTTTTTTTGGAATGCAAGTGCTTGAACTTGCTCCACTCCACAAGGTCAAGCTTTATCCTTTTTACTCTCTAATAATGAATGACTTCTTGAATTAAGATCGTGGGTGTCAAATCCTCCAACCTTTCTTAATATACACACATTCTCTCATGTCTGCAGTTGTATTGTAGCTGTAAAAGTCAGACCTCCCACCCTATGTATTATGTGTGCTGTGTATTGACCTATACACACCGTGCACAATGTTGCAGTTGTGTTGTCTGTACCTCATACAAGCTGCCAGCATGACCAGTGTATGGGTGTTACAGTTTCTGAACCCAATGATTCCCTGTGGCATTCTCTCCTCATTTCTACCTGCCGCCTTAATCATCATGCTGATACAGGTGAGCCATGGCAGGATAGACAGCATCTAATATACTGAGGAACTTATCAAATCAATTATTGCTTCCCAAATATTTTGTATGGATTCAGCAATTTAGCTGTTATGATAAAGCAGCTTTATTGTTTGTAATAATTATATATTGCCTTATTGCTGTGTTACCCAGGGGTGGTATCCATCCCAGCGTGTATCTGCAGCTGGGAGGCTGGGGAAGATACTCCGTATCGTGCTCTACATCATCCTGGTCCTGCTCCTTACCATCATCATCAACACAGCAATCAAGGTGAGACCGTCGTGTGGTAGGCCACCTGTACACCAAGTGCGCTCTTATCACGTGTGCTGCCATGTTGGTTGATATCATAGTGTGCTTAGGTGGTGCCACCAACGCTATGACAATCTACTCTCCCACTTAATCACTACCTTTGACGACCACATGGACCCGACTGGAACTGTTGGCAGCCTGTTATTAATCATTACTGATTGCTTGCCCTTCTACAGACCTGTGTGGAGCAAGATGCAGACGAACACATCATCCAATTCATCCTCACCAAACTGGGTCTAGTTCAACCTAGGTAGGTTTTATCAATCGACCTTTGGCTATCTTTAAATCTCTATTTTTACTTGCTTAAATGTCTTCTTCAGTGGAAGAAGAACTATAATTGATTTGTCATACCCGAAAGGAAGATGTAACCTACCGAGCTTTTCCTAATTACTGAATATAAGGTATTATTAATTCTGACTGCATGCATGTGAATGAGTTTTGCCATCTTCTGTGGTCTTTTTGTGACCTCTGCTAAAGGTCAATTCACTTCCAAAACCGAGTAATGACCCACTGACCAACTTGATTGGACAGGATATTGTTATATCCTCAAGTTGCAACATTTTAACAGCAACTTGATTCATCAAAAATTAGGTTTTTAGTTGTGAGTCAGTAACCAAAAAGGCAACAGACAGACAGACATATTGAGCAGTGGATAACCCAGCTATGTCATTTGTTGTCAGGTCCTTGGAGGTGCAGCTGTACCTGTGTAGCGGTGCCTTTTCCTTCCTCACCTATGATGTGTACGAGCGTCTGACCACCACCTGGCTACTTCCCATCTACCTGCCTACTCACCTGTGTCTCCTCGTTTGTCTCGTCTGGCTCGTTATGAAGTCAAACAACAGGTACAGGTCATAATGCAAGTAAGGAGCAAGATTATTTATAGCACTGTTCAGGCCTTTAGAAAAAATTGTGAAGAAAAACAATATTTGTGAGAACAGAGAATATTATCTGCCACTGAAGGTGAACCTCATAACTGCCCTGTGTGAAGGTCAAGATCAGCAGGTGGAAACACCTGTGACGGGATGCCTCCCCACATGGCGTATCACGTCATTCAGATCGTCTTCTTTGGCGGTATGGCCATGACGACACTACGCATGAAGTTCCTCTGGACGCCCTACATGTGTGTCATAGCTGCATATGGGGTCAGCTTCAAACCCTTGGCCATCTTCAGTGAGGATGGAGGGGTGACTACAAAGGTGCGTCAGAAGAATAGGGACCAATGGATAATACCAACTAGGCAGTCAATGCTTTGAATATTGTTTTGTATTTGGCTTGAGCTGTGAGGGTGTGTGGTGCAGGTGAAGGTTGTGGGTAATATCCTCCTGTTGGCGCTCATCTCTGCACTTCTCTACATGGTGAGTCTCAATGCTCTATGTCTGTGTCAGTTGTAAGAGGCTGGGTGCAGGGTTGTGGTGCTACAGTTGTACGTTCAGAATACTCCTCTCTAAGTCATCAGAAAGCTTGGAGGTATTTAGACCAGCTGTATGATTGGTATATGTGTAATGGTTGAAGTGTACAGTGTATGTGTACTCAGATGCTCCCCGGGCTGCTTCAGGAGCTTGAGGAACTGCGAGAGTTTTATGATCCAGACACGGTAGAACTCATGGAATGGATCAAGTGAGACGTGTATATCTTGATCAGTGTGGTAGCATGGCCAGTAGAGGTTCTGATGGTTACGTGATGGTGTGTGTTCAGATCACCTCGTTTGACCTCGTCCTATGTAACGTTGTGTCTATCAGGACGAGCACGCGACCAGCAGCCGCCTTCACTGGTAGCATGCAACTCCTGGCTGGCGTCAAACTCTGCACTGCACGACCCATCACAAACCACCCGCACTTCGAGAACAAGCCACTTAGACTGAAGACGGCAGAGGTGGGTAGCAATCAGTAACTAGGGTCAAACTCCTCTGAATTAGGATGGTCACTGAGTAACACTGTTCTGTCATTGGGTGTACATGCCTCATAGCTGTATAAGATGTATGGTCGAACACCCCCTGATGAAGTCCATCGTAGCATGGTGAAGCACAACGCGTCCTACGTCATATTGGAAGACAGCATCTGTCTGGCTGCGATGCCAGATGGGTGTGGTACCCCGGACGTAGTACAAGTCCACTATGGAATGGTAACACAGCCTCATTATTACTCATTGACCAGTTTCTGTATAGTGACAAATGTAGATCTCACCAAGAAGCATCAGTCATTTACAACAAGAATCAACTTTGATTATTCTTAAAAGATTGGGATCATCCACTTAAGTTAAATTTACTTAAGTAGATCACATGACCAACACTCCATGGTACGACTTACTGGCTCTCTGTTCCTTGGACTCAATCGGTTCATTATTGACTTAACCTGTGACCTCCTCTGTGAACATTATGTGGTCATTTCTGTTGTGATAAGATGAAATATTCGTTGTTTTTAGAAACCTAACAACGGGCCGTACGTGGATTCCCCCGACCTGACTGCTTCCCCTATTCCCCTCTTCTGTGATAGAATCAGACATGGCCAGTCAGAATACACTCGCTTCTTCAAACTCGTCTTTGCTAACCGAACATTCCGTGTGTACCAAGTGCTCTCGGATCATCATTCTCCTTGATGTAGCTTTTTTGATTGAAGGTGCTATCTATGTGTATGATTGATTTATTACATGCCTTTGTTTGTGGTGACTGAGGGGTTGATAAAATCCAATCTCGTCTTCATCGCTCGGAAATCTAAGTCATTGTAAGTGAGCCTGAACTGAAATGTTAAAATTGCTGTTATTCAGAAGTTACATTAGAAGAATTTGATGTTGTGTTAGTGATGTGTAGGTAATGTTACTGATATCTGCCCTACGTTGTGTAAATCAGGTTTCAAAATATGATATGTCACCTGTGTTTATGGTTCATCTGTCAGTCATTTCAATGATATATACAGCTTACTCCATCCATGTCACCGAGGTGTTCAGTCCATCTCTCGATGTTGTGATGCTATTTCTCAGTGTAATGTTGTGATGCTACTATTTCTCAGTGCTATGTTGTGATACTGGTTCTCAGTGTAACACAGCATGTGTTTTCTTGAAGGCTTTGGTTTCTGTGATCTATCCATTATCATGCAAGCAAGAAGCATGAGCCAGTGACAGCATTGTGCAGGTGTTAAGCAGTGTGGCAAGGTATTGTGCCTGGAGGTCTTGCAGCTTAGCTCAGTTGTAACAGAAGTACATGTTAAATAACCACCCAGATACAGTGTGGGTGACTGATCAAGTAACCCAAGAGGTCATAGCCAGTGAGAAAGAAACACAAGACTTGGCCATTGTCAAACGGGCATTTTAATTAATATTAAATCCACGGCTATGCAAGTCTACATGTTGCATAACCAACATTACCATGATCATCATAGACCTAACCTGATGGTGGAAGTGACATACAAGGCTATACAATGACAGGAGTACCATAAATGCCGATTAATAATATGAGTGGCTGTGAGGACACATCTGACGCAGGTTTCCCAAGCCGACACCACTCGTGCAGTGAACTTCAATTGATTGGCCCAATACAAATTGACCGCTGTAGGACCTCCCCCCACTCCCTATTTGACCTTTGACCCTGCCCCTCCAAAATGCACCCCAGCTCACACACTGCACACAATAGGCCGGACTATTCACCACCTGTATGTCACAGGCAACAGCATGCTCGCCCCGGATCCATCATGTCACCCAGGGAAGCTGGCAATAGCGGGCTCACCACGACTCCTGTTGGCCACCAATAAGGGCGGGCCACAGGGGACTGTGTTGGCAGCTATTGTCTTCTGTGCCTTCTCTGCCACCTGACACCCTGTGGCTGGTGGGACCACAGTGTGACAGACGGGGTCGAAGTTCAACCTCTGCCTCAGCAGCAAGTCACAGACAGCCTGGAGCATGTCATCAGTCAGAGAGCTCATCAGAATCCACTGATGCTGCTCAGCTGCTTTACAGCTGGACATACAAGATGGTGCCTGTTATGCAAGGATGTCAAGTAGGTATTCTTGTATCAGGGATGTATGTAACATTGTGCAAGTGCTGGCAAGGCTTTGTTGTGTGGTAGGGAATCATGACTGGTCCTCATAAACATTTAATCTTGAATATATTGACACTTGTTGACAAAATATCCTATAATTTCAAGAAGACAACTATTAAGACTCCTATTTTCTTCAACAATTTCCTTTTAACTAAGCGAGATCATAACCTTCTATCATCAATTCCAACCTTGACCTTTTTCTTTGATGGAATCTTATCTACCAAACTTTCAAGCCAGCCAGAATTGAGCTATGACCTCTCCAGCCTCCTGGCCCTGAATGCTCAGCCAAGTGGAGTTGCTTGTGTGGCAGCACACCAGGGGCCAGTTTGACTTGGTAGAGATACTTGGCTGTTAGAACCATACGAAGTTCACACTGATACATATACCATGACGTATGGGTCCTAGGGCTTCTTAGCAACAAAAGGATTGCCATGTGATATGCTATGGGGAAGAAACCCCATAGGTCTCGTGCAAGTGATGTTTCGAGGCGGATTCTGTACTCGCCAATCACCATGACTGCATATCAAATGGCCCTAGGTCCCAGAGAAGCGAGGAATACGCTGCAACATCTGCCTACTGAATGGCCGAGTCAAATACAAGCGAAAAAAAAATCCCTGGAGACTGAATGCGGCCCAATACAAGCAGGGTATGGAATGCATGCCATGATAGGGGCGCTGACAGTCTCCAGGGGGGGCTGTGTGGCGGGGGCCGGGGATCGAAGCAGGCCTGAAGTCCATCGTGTCACTTCAGGGGACATACATTAGAAGGGGGGCAGGCAGCTTGTGTAGCCACCGCGGTGTGGCGTAACACAGAGCCCGCTGCCACCCCACTAACAGCCACTCTCTCCATCATCTCCCACATGCTCACACCACACAGCTGCCATAATGCCAACACACAACACACTCAAACTCGACCTACGTCTTGAATCAATAACTGTCAGTCCGCTGCAAGCCCCAGGTCCAGCATGTCACCTGGGGATGCCTCGATGAACGCCCGCTCCGGAGAGGCGAGCTGCCATCCACATAAAGCTCACAACACAGGGGAAGTGCGTGTCCGCAGACACTCACGAAGACCTGAACAGCAAGGAGAACTGATGCAAGGGACCAAATGATTTCACTCAAGAAGAGCCAACTTCAGGTGCACTGTCACCAGCATGGATGGCCTGCTACCCGCCAACAGTCCCTCAGCCATGTGACCAGAGCAGAGGGGTCATCAAGTACTAGCTGCACCCTCTTTGCCTCATGCAGTACACATGTGCCTCCAGGATCTGCTGAGCTGGACAACATTTCTTCCATCTTCATTATAAGACAGCTGGTCTGGTGTTAGAATGTTGGCCAGGAGCCCATTCGATCAATGACTAGATTAGACCGCTGGCCCCAATTGGCCCATGAACCGTCTGTGGGCCAGCGAAAGAAACTCCTGTGCCTGCTAACATGCGAGGAAGAAGACCCCAGGCCTGATGCTATGTACAAGTCTCTGTGTCCAGCATGTCACACAGGGGAGTCACTGACACGAATCCAACAGCAGCGACAAGTAGTTGACGTCAACAGCTCTAACGTGCCACCTGTATATTAGACTTGTGTCAGCACTTCAAGAGTACATATCAGGATGTGGCGGGAGTCTGGTGACATCCTCGGTAAATGATGGAGGTGTGCTGGTGTAGGCTCACCATGCAGCAGCCTGCCCCAAGTGGCAAACAGATGTGCTGGCCCTAGCTCCAGCATGTCAACTAGGGAGGACACCACTTGCCGTGGCGGGGCACACAACATGACAGGCAGGCTGCGTTATCAACCACGAACCAGGGAGCCACTCAAGCTACAACCCTTGTCTTAGAGCACCTGCTACACAGATCACATGACACACAGCACCTCAAATATCTCATACAACTACTACACAGGAATAAGGAATTCATCCCGGGTAGGTTCAGCAACCCACCAATGGAATAAAACTATAAAGGGGACTTGATGGGAAAACTACAGTGCTATATGTTAGCACACACAGGACTGAACCAACCACCTGGCTCCTGTTTCCACATTATAACACTCAACCAGATGCCACTCCACAACAACATGATCAACAGCATATAATAGAAACCTGGAAATGTGTATAAAAATCATCTCTCTGTAAAAATAAACATGCAAGGCAACAAACAACAACAAATACTTGATAAATCCACCTCTGCAAATATCAGTTCAACAATAAATATTCCTTTGCGATGTTCCATCGCAATACGTAAACTAGGCTTGACTTGGCGTGGACGACCATGTGGTCAAATGTAGACCACAGTACAAGTGATGAGATCACTGGAAACAAACCCCACAACACGAAACACTGCTGCAAGCGACCATCTCCTCATGGCCTCCATTCTACGTCTGATAAGCCAAGCTAACCTCACAGCATACCCACCGTGACCGACGCCTATCCAGGCCCATTCACAATCTGTGCTTCTAGCACATCCTCTTGCTCAACCATTAACTAACTCTCTCTTTCTCCCTCATTCAGCAGCAATCTAAGACACCAAGACTTTAATTTAACAGCAAGTCTTCATTCACATTGAGTGAGTTCTATCTCAATGCAAATCTTCATAGCATCTTAATCACACAAGTAAACACAGTGCTGAAAAACAGCAAGACTGCTAACAAGACTCATAGTACATTCAAAATGGCTATAAAAAATAAGTGTCAAATATCCTGCATATATAAATATGTCTATATATATATACAAATATGTGGTTATTTTGTTAACGTTATAAAATGGCTGAATAACGAATAAAAAAGGGAACACAATCGTGCATAAGAACCCAGTGTTCTAAAGCTGGTGCTGGGTCTGTTTAAATCGAGTTGTGTGCAGCATTTATGAGGAAGGGGGGATGTGGGGGATGGGGTAGAGGTTGGGGGGGGGGGGGGGGGGGTAGATGAATGTAATGCGAGTGGGCAGATCCCAGTTCAATGCACTTGTTGTATTGGCGAGTTATAGCCTGGTCAGAGTGATGTGGTTTTGCCTCACAGCCGGGCCCAGTAAACTTCACAAACAGCACTCTGCTACGACGAACCAACCAGGATAAATAGAAGCACAATGTCAAATTATACATAACAGTAAACTGGTTACAACCAGGTAATTATTACAAGAAATAAAAAAAAATCTTGAAATACCGGTAGGGCAAACAACATTAGAGGCCACTCCAATCAATTGCAAATAAACATCATCAAATTCTCCCACAAACACATTGTTGAACGTGAACCAGAAATTCTCCGTTTGCACATAACCACGCCTGACCGCAATAACCACCGCATGGCTAGCTACCATCTAAAAAAACAAACAAGGTTCATGAAACAACACTAAAGATTATGTTTGGCAACACCTGTACAGCAGCACCAATTGAAGAGGTATCATGACCGCGACTTTATTAGCAGGAGACCAAATACACATTCTCCCATACAGCAGTTATTCATCAAGTTCCAGTCACAGTAGACATTCCAGAGCTAATTCATTAACATGTAGCTATATATATGGGTATACAGAGTTGAGCAGACAAATGAATGCTGATAGGCATAGGAATGGCCCAGAGCCCCAATTATTGATACTACTTAAATGTTAGCAGCCCAAGAGAACATCAGGATGGTGGTCTATAATCACTATTGCAATTGTCACAGGAAATTTCTGAAAGACTTTGTACTATTGCATACTACCAATTCAATTTCAAGACGAGTCAAATACAAACAAACGAGTCATCCAAGGAATCTCTGCAACAACTCAGACGTTTCATTTATCAGAGTTGCACCTATGTTTTATGTGAATTTTTATGCACCCAATTAGTCCATGAAATCCAAGAAAATGTCTATAATTGCCAACATTATTAATTGTACCTGCATTCAATGAGACCATGACAATGTTGCTCTAATTTCAGCAAGATGAAGAGCACTATTTGTCGTAAGTTAGAGACAATGGTTAGTGTTGACTTGGGTGGGATTCAGGGGGGTAGTGGTGCTTGCATATTGCAGGTAGAGTAGCATAAAACACAAGCAACAGACCCATTCTAACTGAAGAACGATGCATGCCAACGACAGGGAACTAAAACAATGTTCTAACACAGCATAATCACACAACCAATGTCAACAAGAAAAGATGGGTCGAACACCCAATCAGCACAACCTGTTTATATGTGCACGAAAAGATGCTTCGAAATAGATGTGTTATGGGCAGGAGTGAGATGCATACGCCGTACCAGTCAGGAGGAGAAGGCCGTCTAGCAAGTGCAGTCTCACAGCCCAGAGTGGACGAAATAATGAAAACAAAGGCAGGTCAAAACGAGAGTTGTTTGATAACAGGTGCAGGGTAATGATATGATAACACAAGATGCTTTCATTCTGTTAACACAGGACCAACAGCTTAATTTAGCTGTGTATTGCAAACAATGTGTTGCTTCAGCAGCTTCTCACCAGCGTGCTGACACTACGACCGGTGTGCCTACACCCTTGGCGAGTATTGCATCAGACAAAGGGACGCTTACAAGCAACTTACCAAACTATACACAGAACTATAACAACAGTTTCATCAGCTTTAATAATACGACAGTGATAATATCTTAAAAGGTAGACAAGTAATTTGGCTTAAACATGGATTATTGCAGTGGAAGACATTGTAACAATGACGTAACGACATTGTCGAAGCTTCGGGTGATTCTCATGCATGACAAGCCAGGTCCTTTTCTCCTCTCAATACTAATCTACATTATTCATCTGCAGTTTATAACGATGCCTTGCCACTCAAGTTGCCCGTCCAGTCTATTCATGTGTGCTACGTCCATGCAAGGATAGTGCTGCGAGGGAAGAGAAAATGGTAAGAACACACGAGCCACAGCAGAAACACCTCGAGCAGGCACTTGTGCCAGCTCATGATAACAAAGTCCCTGCCGAGATAAGGTGTGTCCAGCATCAGTGACCAGCCGCAGTCAGCTGGTTACGGAGGCAGGAACAGAGCATGTGATGAGGCTACTTGGACAGCTTACTGATGACACGAATCAAGGCTCCATTCTCATCCTTCAACCGCTGGTTATCCACTTTCAGACTCTCCACATCCTGCAACGACCACCCATCATGGATAAATCACAAATAGCATGATGTAAGAGGCAGAAGAATCAGGTTGGTTCTAGGCTCAATTCAACAATCCAGATCAATTATACAATCGTAAATCAAGATGAGCAGTTATTGATTTTAATTCATGCTTGAATTCCCATCAACAGAAACACACCTGAGTAAAAACCACAGAATAGCAAACTACGCCTTAGCCACTTTTCAGCTCTTACTAAGTCACAAATGGTTAAGAATGCAGTAGGATAATGAATGGCTTTCTCAGATACTGTCCCCAAGTCCCCATTATGGGAAAATGATATGGAGTAAGGCAACAAATGTCTGTACAATGTGGCATGATCATGATTGCTGCTGAGACGGCAGCATGCAAGCAGCCCGAGTGCAGTGGATGAACAGCTCACAGGCTGTCAGGGTTTAGAGGAATATGTGAGTAATGATGGGGACGAACATTACTGGTCGGATCAAATGAGTGTATGGGAGGAACATGGGGCTGTACAGGGGACTTAGCTTCTATGAGCAGGTGTATGTACAACACGCGTAACCTCTCAACCCCATGCGATATATATTGTGAACAACAATCCAGACATCCATCCAAAAGCATGCCTGTGAACAAGGTAGTCAACTGGGAGTGATGGCGGTGAGGTAACTAACACGGGGGTTGTTACAGCCAAGGACATCTACCTAGAACCCGAGATCACTTGGTCAGTTTGGACACCACCCTAGTGAGCGCCTTATTCTCATCCCGCAATTTACAATTGACTTCCTTGAGCACTTGAATTTGCTGCAACCAGTCGGTACAGACCCATCACACACTACAACATCTGCTGAGATCAAGCATTTATTGAATGAGCTGGCCACGGTTGACATCCACCATACAGGGAACTGAGAGACAGCATTTGGACGGACATAAAGCTAACAGCATGGAACCAATTGAAGCTGCTGAATGTGGGATCTCATCGAGATGAGGACACTTCCACACTGGCTCCATCTGCTGTACTACATGCAATCATTGACTTGATGCCAAACTAAGCCATACATATATATATATATATATATATATATATATATATATATATATATATATATATATATATATATATATATATATATACATATATATTCTTGTACACACCTTTTAAAAGAACAGGGTGTGTAAACAAAAACTATTTCATGTGGTGAGAAACTTCTATGCAAGTGCCTCTTAAAATTCCAACCTTTAATTCCTCCTCCAGTTCTGATATCTTCCTTTCCAGGGCTCTCTTCTCCTGAAGTATAAACACAGGCGAGTTATTAAGATCACAACCAGCAGGTAAAACATCAGGTCTCTTCATATAGTCATCCAAACCTGAATCGGACTTTATCTCTGCCCTGCTTTAATCATCAGGTATTGATCCATCAAAGTCTTGCTTTACAACAACCCAAGACACTCCTTATCACAACACAAGGCTCATCTAATCAGTCCGGATCACACACACCCCACCGCTGTCATTATTACAACATAAGCCTAGCCCTTATTACAAACCCATCTTCCAGGAGACAGACAAGTTGACAGTGAACCCAGTTGCCATTGACTTACTCGTCGCTCGGAGCTGGACTCCATGTTTTTGTTGCTCTCGTACATGGCTTTGTAGCGGTCCAAGTCAGCCTTGTTTTCAAGGGTTTCTTGTTGCAACTTCTTTATGTCTCGTTTCAACCTCTCTGTTTCCTGTTTTTCTTCATCATACAGCTACACAGTCAGAGGTCCATTGTTACTGCCAGTATGCAATTCAAGCACAATTCTATGATCACCTCTAATGAACCTTTAAAATGGAACGTTTTGAGCCTATGCCTACTTTCTTGTAGTCCACATCCTCTGACTTGGACTCTTGGAGTGAGGTTGAGGAGTAGGTCCGTGAGCTGTAGGGTGTAGATGAGGCGGAGGAGGCTCTCTCCCCGCGACCACTGTACCGACTCCCTTCTCCCCCGCCATACAGGTTACTGGGGTCAGTATAGCGGGAACTGTAGCTGCCGCGGTGTGACGAGGCTACAGACGATGACTGTACACAGAAACAAGAAAATGGGCTTTAAGTCAACATTTACTCCAACCCCAAATCATCATTACACCAATCTCAGATGCTACCTGAAAATGCCTCAACAATAAGTCCACACATGGTGACTGCAACATGACCTTTGGGTGCTGAGATGCATCCTCTAACCTGACAGTAACATTATCTCTAAACACTGACCTCTTTCCCTACCTCAAAGTTCTCATAGGCAGACCTCAACATGAACATTTGGTGCTGACATCATCCTCTTACATAACCTCTGACCTCTTGCCATCCTCAACACTTTGGAGTGTATCAGTTTTTGGATCATAGTAGCATAACTACATTGGCACACATCAACATGGCCAGAGAAGAAGTTATGTATGTTGCTGAGCAGGGCTAGACATTAACGGTTGTCCGCCGGTCCGGGACAGGTGGTTCTGCTTGTGGGACAAGTGAAAAGTCCCAAGCACTTGTCCGACCGGACATGTAAATTAATTCGCCGATCACGAGTCTTATCTCGAGCAAACACTGAAGCCTTGAAGATTAAGGTTTAGCGTCTTTCGATGTGCAGCCGAGCGTGTCAGACAGAATAATCAGTAACCGTACAGCACTGATGCGGCAGTTTTGTGTGTGTGAAGTTTTTTCACTGCTAGTAATTAAGACTCACTTAGTCATGTATGGTTTAACCGCAAGTTGCTTTATTCTATCAGTACCCGATGAATTGATAACAGAGGAACTTGTTACGTGTGTAGTTTGCATCGTCTCGATAAATAGCTAGCGTCATGACAGTGATGTAAGGTCAAACTTGTTGCGATCGTGGATGACTATAATCCCAGCAGAGCTGTACAACTGTGGTTGAATGGGGGGAAACGTATACGAAGGTATCAAGGCCTTTTTGTGGGTGATGACGAAGATAATGTTTAGATATTTCTGGTGATGATTTTGATGATGATGGATTGTGATGAATTTTTTTTATTGCAATAAACTTTCTATATAAGATAGGAGGTTGTATGTGTATTACTTGGAGGTCCTACGAGTGTGTGTTTTCCTATTTGGGTTATTGTGTATGTGCTGCTGTGAAGTCACGTGTGTAGAATGCCGGGAGGTTGTGAGTGTGTTCTGCTGAGATGTTGTGTGTGTTCTGCTGAAATGTGGTATTCCTGTGTGTATTGTAAGGATGTTATGCATGTTGCTATGACGTCATTTGAGTTGCTAGGAGGTCCAAGGGGTGTAGGTGATGACGAAGATAATGTTTAGATATTTCTGTTGATGATTTTGATGATGGATTGTGATAAAAAAATTTAAACGCAATAAACTTTTTATATAAGATTTTGTTACTTATATCGATTAAAACGACCATACCACGTGAACTTCCATGTCTTATGGGACAAGTAGATTTCACATGGGACAAGTGAATGCTGGAAGTTAGTGTCTACCCCTGCTGAGAGAAGCAAAATTTCATACACATCGGCCACTCTACAGCACTCAAGTTGACATTCATTCAGCCTTCTAACCTGACTGCCACACCATTCTATCACACAAAAGAAGTGAGATAAATGATGGTAAATCACATCAGTGATGTATAGAGCCGTTTTTGCTACCACTCAACCAGTGCCACACCTCACACCTGTGGCAATCAACAGTCTGGTTTACACTGCATTAATACAGGTGTATATTGTAGTCAACAGACATCAAACAGGGCTCAGTGATAAAGACAGAAGTGTTACGTACATCAGGGAGGTTGCTGAGACTGCTTGTGGAGCTTGAACGTGAGCCAAGACGCGAGCCGTCCAGACTACTACACGGGTTAGCGTAGGAGCCTGTAGGGGCTCCACTGCTGATCATTGCCAAACAACCACTGCTGCTCAACCCACTAGTGGCACTAGAGCCACTGTAACCACCTGAACTGCCCAGGCCACTGGCACTGCCATATCCACTGTATGGGCTGGAGCTCCCATAGCTACTATACCCTGTAGTGCCACCCAGTCCACTGGAGCCAGAGCCACTCAGTCCACTTAGTCCGCTGGAGCCACTCAGTCCACTGGAGCCACCCAGCCCAATGGAGCCACCCAGTCCACTGGAGCCACTCAGTCCACTGGAGCCACTTAGTCCACTGGAGCCACCCAGTCCACTGGAGCCACTCAGTCCGCTGGAGCCACCCAGTCCACTGGAGCCACTCAGTCCACTGGAGCCATGAAGCATGCTTGGATTTCCATAAGCACTTGATGCAGGGTATGCTCCGTAGCCGCCGGAAATGGACCCATAATTGCCAGATCCCGGCAGTGCCCCGGTGCTGCCATATCCAGAGGAGCCGCCTAACCCGACAGAGGAGCTGCCGTAGCCAGCGGTGCCACTGACACCGCCGTATGTCGATGATGACGGGCCCAGTCCCAGTGAGGACAGGCCGCTGGCTGAGAAGCTGTGAGCACCGCTGCCGTACAGGTTACTGGCGGGCTGTTGGTAGGATGGGCTGCTAGGTACACTACCTGTGTGGTAGTAATTACTACCTGGACTGGAGCCTGTGCCGTAGTAACTGCCCGTACTGCCGTGACGGCCTCCCCCGTAAGACGAGTACGACATGACTGAGCCGCGTCGTGACGCGCGTCGCACCGCGCTGGTCAATCCAAGTCACCACTAATTCCGGTCACACGAAGCAACTCCCGTGTCAAGCCGTCACAGCACGCCACATACTGGCTGAACTAATGCGAGACTGTCACAAGCACTCTGCCGACACAAAGTAACCCCGTTCACCTTAGACAACCGAGTTACCACAACCGCCCAACTCCCAAGTAACACCGAGCCGTATATCCTAAGCCAGCTGTTGTACTGACACGTCCAAGAACTTTAATCTCCGTAAACTTATCGAGATCTGGGATTTTCAGATCACTAAGCCGAGGCGGCAGTCAATAAACGCGTGCGGCCAGGACGACCTCGGAGACACGCTCATGAATAAATAACGCTGTGAGAGCGGTCCGTGTGGAAGGCGTACACGCGATGACCGTAACAACGCAATGCGACATATTTGTATAGAATGGAGATGGCGGTGAGAGACTGGCAAGAATCAATAGCCTCAGTGGTCACCTCAAATACTGTCCACCTGTCCGAGGGACATCACAAGCTCGGACAGCGAGTAATAGCATTCCGTTGAAGAACGTGTGTAAGTGAGCCCGGTCTGTCACGCTCCTGCGCCCCCTATCGGAAAGGCTCACAGCAACAGCCGCCAAAGCTAACATGGACGAGGTCGCGGAGAATGGCGAAGGCCAAACACAGTGGTAATGGCAGGACACAAGCTAATCCTCACCCAAATCAAGGCTATTATGATAAGTCTGGGGGATCTGTGAAGTGGCGCGAGGGTAAGGAGAGTCCTTCATTCAACACTGATTAGCGGCCTCTTAGCAATGTGCGCTTGGTATATACGGCGTCGAATGACTCGTCAATGGCGGAGGTCCATTAAAGGCAGGTTGAGCGGGTAATCATCGGATTGTGTGAACTTGGTGGCTCCTTCTAGGTGACAGGTGCTGTTGATGAGGCAGGCTTTACTAGGTGACGTTCTGGTGGCTTATCCAATCAGTCACCTCTCCCCCATCCACCAGGCATCCCCGTGTCAGCAGCAGTGGTGATGAGGGCCGCTGATGGTGCACACCTGACCGCAACTCAGTGCCGTCTGGGGACAGTCAGCTGGTTCCTCTTGGTCCACTCAAGCAATAGAGCACGTGGCCGCGGAAACACACGCACAGCAGTCGAAACACGGGACGTCAGCAAACAAACTGCCTCCTTCCAACTTTCTCTCCTCTTCATACACCTCATAACCCTAATTCACATCCATAGCCCAGTGCACCGAAACCGACACTACTTGGTTTATATTTAGCATGTTCGGTCAGCTCGCCATACCCCCAACAAACAAGCTGCTCTACCAGGCCCGCTGCCACTCACTCCGCGAAGCCTCAACCTTAAGCTATTCCTAGAATGCGCTACCCCAGACTCACGTTGCCAAGGTAACGCTTGTGATAGGCGGAGAGCGGGATGGAGGTGAGGCGAGATAAGAGATGTCTGTGGTGGGGTGGTAAGCAGGTGAGCGGCACCGGACACAGCCTTACTGAAGGATCAACAATTAATAGCGTACCCGCGGAGGCTGGCATCCTGTGTGTGCCAAGTAACCGACGAACAGTAGACACAGGGAGCATAAGGTATTTAGACAAGTGACTCATCGCTGAATGCTTCTTTTGCACCCTATGTAGCACACAGCCCTCCCAGCTCAGCATCTTCCCACCCAACTGCCTACTCCACAAACACGCCTCTCATCATGAGAATCACAGCCAGCAAGAGGTAGCAAGGAGAACCAATACACACAGTAATTATTGGCTATGAAAAAAACCGCACCAGTCCGATGACTTTCATCTCCACTGAATAATGGCCGACAAAATATTGTATGCAAATAACAGCTCCGATAAAATAAAAACAAAAAATCCATGAGACTGAAGTTATACAGCAAGACGTAGGATCTAAACGGTTCATAATGACATTTGAAAGCATTCAAATGTAAAAAAGACGCTGATGTATGTCTTGGATGAGGTATGCACACCTACAAGACACAGCATGAAGAGGTAAGATGAGTCTAGGCCATGATCAACCAATGAATGCCTACAAGACACAGCATGAAGAGGTAAGATGAGTCTAGGCCATGATCAACCAATGAATGCCTACAACACACAGCATGAAGAGGTAAGACGAGTCTAGGCCATTATCAACCAAAGAACACGCCTACATCCTTTTCCAAGTCTCTTGTATTCAAACCAGGGCAATGAGTTGCCTGCTGAAACCTATAATGTCTAACTCAACCGCCATGAGACTGACTTATGCTGCACACACACATGGGCAGCATGGAGTGCCAGCCAAGGTCAGGGAGCCAAACAATGGGTCTAGAATGATGAGTTGTGGCATTATGTGAGATAGGTTTGTCATCAGGCTCATCACATCTCAATCACTCATCATACCAGTCTATCAATAGTCATGTGGTCACAACATGGAAATCTGGGTGGTAGTTGTTGAGAAGAAAGACACAAGACCCTCGTAAGAGAGCTCACTGCATCCAAAAAGTGGCCTTAGCATGGATAATGTCATCCGCTAAAAGTAAAAGCCAATTCAAGATAATCCCCACAGCGTGAATAGCCCGTTCCAGACAGCCCCTGTAGCGTGATCAGCCCGCCTGAGATAGCCCCCGAAGCGTGGGGTGACCATAAAGCCTGTGTTCTATTGCATGCATCAGCTCAAACACTACACCACCCACCTTGCTGCTGTCATCCTTCTTATCTTCGGTTTCTTTGGAGTCTGTCTGATCTTCTGTGACTTGCTGTTACACCACAGACACCCACGCATATCAACATTACAAACTTGTCCAAGGCTCATGTGCAAGAGGGAGAAACATTTACTGCTCTTAATTTATATATCTTTAAGTGTAAGCTTTCTTACTAAGAATCACAGCACTTACTTCATGGTGGGCTTACTTTGATGACAATATCCTCAAAAATCAACCAAAAGGAGGAACACTCTTGAGACCTTAACAAGTGAATACACACTCTCACCTGAAGAACACTCTTGAGACCTAAACGAGTGAATACACTCTCTCACCTGAAGACCACTCTGAGCCTTAACAAGTGAATACACAGACTTACCTGAAGACCACTGTGAGCCTTAACAAGTGAATACACAGACTTACCTGAAGACCACTGTGAGCCTTAACAAGTGAATACACACACTTACCTGAAGACCACTGTGAGCCTTAACAAGTGAATACATTCACTTACCTGAAGACCACTGTGAGCCTTAACAAGTGAATACACACACTTACCTGAAGACCACTCTGAGCCTTAACAATTGAATACACACACTTACCTGAAGACCTTAACGAGTGAATACATACACTCACTTTAACGAGCGAATACAAACACTCACCTGAAGACTACTCCGAGACTTTAAAAAGTAAATATACGCACCTGAAGACCACTCTGAGACCTTAACGAGTGAACACACTCACCTGAAGATCGTCCAGTGTGACTTTGCCTGTAGGTCTCCTACTTTCTCGTTTCCTTCTCGTGCGGATAGCTGTAGATTTTTGACTAGGGTCTTCTTTTTCTGCAACTGGGAAAGAACGTGACATGAATTACTTGTCCAAACCCCCAGATCAGTGCAACACAACAGGACTGATGTACACACCAACTGTTGATAGTGAACTCTTAACATAAATCTAGCTGCTAGGACGAGTTTACTTATCAAGGCACATATCCACATCGATGAATTCACATTATGTTACCATGCAACATCAGATTTATCTTCAACCTCAAACAGCGATTGATATCCATTCGAGTTACCCCCCTGGTATTATGAGTAAATACGGAGAGTGGACACACCTTCTTTCCCATCCAGGTTCTTACTGTGCTCGTCGGTGTCGGTGTGTGCGCGTGCAGGAGCAGGGGGTGGAAGGAGGTTACGGCTGGCGCGATGTGAGGAGCGGAAGGGGGTTGTGGAGGGGGTGGAGGAGGAGATGATGGTGGAGGAGGGGGTGGTGGAGATGATGGTGGTGGTGGCGGTGGAGCCCAGCACACCAGTAGAGGGCGTGTTGCTCAAGGCACTCTTCCTCACCGAGCCCCGTGTGTACTGACCTGCAGGGCAAACACGAGGAGGCTCAATTGACATGGGACAGAATATACATCGGGGCCGAAATCACTTATATAGTAATAAGGGTGAATTAACAAAGGGATACAATTGCTACAGCTACTCATTTAGCACTTAAATTAATGCAGGGAATGTGAACAAAAAAGTGTCTGAATTGACACAGGGACTGATTGAGCACATTGAGTGACTTGACAAATGGATAGCATCGTTTCAGGGACCCATTTAGCACTCTGGGTGAATTAACAAAAGGGTCAAATATCTACAGTTACCCATTTGTAATACAGGGCAATTCAAGAGGGGTATGGGCAGGAAAAGGACACAATAAGGACTTCTATTGGCTGGACGTGATGCTGTCTAATGAATAACAATGATTAAGGCATCTACAAGTACTGAAATACCACTGGGGCTGTTGTGTATTACTCCTCTCACCCACTCACGCCAATCATGTGACATCACTGAACTTTCCCTAATTAAAATGGCTATTTCACATGATAAAAATAAAAGTTAAGTCGAAGAAAATTGGCCATAAATATCCCTGGAAAATGATGCCGGGTCAGACATACTGGATGTGGGCACAGAGTTTTCGAAGAGGATGCTAGCGTGATCACGGGACTTCCTGTATTGGTTGAGGGCGCTCTCGTCCACCTGACACACACAGCAACGCTTCACTCGTTCTATACAGCCTTTATCCAAATCCAACAAAGAAATCTTATGAGACGAGTCATTGCACACACTAAGTTTATGACGCTGATAATACAGTATATTGCAAGTACATGAAGAAACATGAACATTCCATAACATGACTCAGAGAGACATTTAATTAGGACACTGAATGAAGTCACAAACTTGGTCATTCTAGCAAGCACATGACAACAACTTGAATTTCAAATAATCAAGTGTCCAGCACCTACTGGAATGGTGTCCATGTTAACTTAACCCAGGATACTGCCACAACAACACAATACCTCCTTCTTCTCCTTCGAGACGGGAGTGACATGGGCACGTCTGGTTCGCATGACGACACTCGAGCTGTCGTCAGGCTGGTTCTCCTTGTCACCAGTGCTGTCTGATGACGAGCCAGTCGTGCTGGCCGGAGCCTTGTCGGCCGCCAGAAGCGTCTTTTCTGCTCGCTCCAAGTCCTCTCGAGTTACACCCTGCACAGCAGAACACATGTACACTACTAGCATCAACAAATAACCCGAGTCTGGAAGGCACATTATAATTGACTAGAGTGGAAGAAAGGGGAGGGGATAGTTGTACAGTGACCAATGCCGACAGCCCTGACAGCTGTATTATCCACCAGCCCACGCCACAGCACATACCAACCAACCATTGTTGGTTTGTAACAGGCAGTTGTTGCCACAACAAGGAACTGAAAGCCAGAGTCAATCAGGCTTACGTAGTGTTCACCAGTATATTGATGGATGATTAAAGCCGATGGGAGCATAGGTGTTGCATTGGTAGCTCACCTGAGTGGATCGACGAGACTCACGGGCTCGTTTAGCCTTAGCTTTCCTCTCAACCTCCTTCTCTTCATCACGCTTGGGGGGCTCAAATGACCTGCAAACAACATCCTTCGTCTTAGTTTATAACATAAAATCTATCTTCTTTTAATTGAAAGTGAATGTGATTGACAAGCTAATGCTAACAATTTCTATCAAAGAAAATTGAGGTAGAAGATTGAGTGAGGGTAAGCATGACACGCCGTCCAGGAGTGGAGGCTCTGTGCTGATACCATACAGAATACAACCATGCTCGCACCCAACATGTCCACAGGCACAATGACAACAAAGCCAGCTGATTAAGAAGAGATGTAATAGAAGGTTGGACCTTCTGCCAGCTCCTGACATGAGGCCGAGGGTCGAGTGCCGATCCCCCCTCACTCCATCTGACGCTGCCTTGTCATCGCTAGCCAGCTCTGATGTCGGTCTGCGTCGTGAGAGAGGCATGTACGGAGTGTAGTTGTACGAGGATGATGATGCGTTAGGCGTGGCTATGGAGGCGGAGCTTGTTGACATGGTAACAGCAGTAGAGAGGCTTGGTTTGTTGGTGTGGTTGCCAGTGCTGGTAGTGGTTGTGGTAGTGGAGGAGGAGTCAGCCGTGGAGGTGATGCTGCCAAGAAGGGTGTGGTATCGCGAGTAGAAGTCACTAAACCTGGTGCAACAAGGCAGGAGAAAGCAACAGGGTAAGTAGCCAACATGCAGCTTTTAGTAACGCTTGTTACATGTCAATCATTCAACATGGCAAGCTGATGCTGGGCATGGCAGCTCTGAGGCCACAACAAGCTCCAGGCTAGCCAATAGGCACAGTACGTTTCCTCACCGAGCATATAGTTCATGGTTGTACTAAAACAAGAGATAGCTACGATTGCCTCACCAAGCATATCGTTCATGATTGTACTCAGCTGATTGTACTAAAACAAGCGATAGGCACAGTACGTTTCCTCACCGAGCATATAGTTCAGTGTTGTACTAAAACAAGAGATAGCTACGATTTAAAAAAATGAGCTTTATGGTACAACACTAATATCACTACCACTATAGACAGAAACCGAAGACAAACTCAAATGAGAAAAAATCATAGAACATATAAAGATAAAACAATAAAGCGATCATTGAGCAGGTTGAATAGAGAGAAGGGAGGTTTAGAGATACTCATGAGAATGGTAGGAACCATCTGGTAAGAGGAGGCTTCTTACAGGAACTATGTCTAAGCAATGCATGTCACAAATATGGTCTGCATTTGGACAAATTATCAGGGGTGAAATGCCACATGTCAGCGCACTATGTGTGGACAAATTCACTACTGACTCTGTCAGGCCGATGACAAGCATCACAGCCGTGTGTGATTTGGGACTTTCAATTTGGTGGACGATTTCACCCAAGAATAAAGGTTGATCAATACTCAATAACTATAGAATTTAACAGAAAGGGTGATAAAATTCATACCAACAGCCAGAAAATGCATTCATAAAAGAATTTTCATAATGGAGAGAAGAGATTAATCTTTTCACCCCCAGTTCCCCGGGAACCATTCCTTTTTACCACTGATTCGCCTGGTTGTAGACTATTCAACAATCTACCGCATTATGATGACAGATTGGATGATCTATTCAAAATGCAGGACACTCAGTCTTTCTGTGTCAAACTATTAAATAGCATTGCCACTGAGCAGTAGGTTCTTAGGGTCTTGTCAATATAACATTTACAACTTAAGCCTTGTACATGGGAATCAGCGAGGGGTTAAACATGATAAATAAGGCCCGCTCTTGGCGCTATTAAATGACACTGACAGAAAGCGCATTTCGTTGTTTCAAAAACAACTATTTTGGAATTATGATGTTAGAAACAAATATAACGGCAAATAGTGTAATGCCTTTTTGATAGATCATTATTTGATCCATGATGTGTCTCCATGAGGCTGGGGTACAAAAGACAGGTTGCTAGGTGCAAGGTGCATTAGGGCTGGGCAAAACAGGGCACTGGTGATGAAAAGGTGGAAAGATTATTCTTTTAAAAGAGCATGCTCTGCACCGGCTATACGACAGTTTCCACCTCAAATATAACTTCTAACTTATCTACAATGGATTGCATCTTAAGTACATGCACACCAGAGTTAAGAAAAAGAGTACCTTTTTTCTCTACAGACAGGATTGATAGAACAAAGATAAACACACAACAATCATGAACATAGTAAGAAGCTGATCTTCTCTCGACACGGTTCAGACGAATACGAGAGATAGCTGAGAACAACACCGAGTCAACAACTGCAATCTCACACAGTAACAACCGCAAAGCACTCAACACATGTTGGTCTGTTGGTAAGAATGAGGGCTCACTTACCGCGCTCTGGTGTCCTGTGAGTCGCCCATACCAGTGCCACTGATGCGTTTATTCAAGTCGCTCTGAAGTCATAATACTCATTTTGTAACAAACATGGACAACAGACAAAAGCTGTTGATGAGGAGCATGTGGGAAGCATGTATCTAGAGACTCAAGCTATGTTGTTGTTATTGGTGCAAGAAGCTGCCATACTAAACTGCCACACTGTAGTTTTCTATTTCAAACAGAACAACTCAGGAACAGGGTGAGGTATTGAAAAGCTGCCATATCACCATTCTTATTATCTCATGCAAACAAGGGATTATCAGTTAACACACATCAACATGGCTGATAGGAAGCAACAAGTGACAATAAATCTATGGTTAATTAACATGACGATTATTCAGGATCAACGAGAATATTGGCCCAGACAGTGGATCTCCATCAGATGGAGGCTGTGTGTAAACGTCAACCTGTTGACATGACTTACATCTGACTTGTCAGGAGTTATGGAAGAGCTGGATGCTGACCTCAGCAGTTTGTCACTGCCTGACTCGCGTTTAGCACTGGCTAACCCAGCCAAGCGACTAGTGCTCTCAGGCACGGCACTTGAACTCGGGGTCTTACGGAGACCAGCTCGCCAGGAGGACGGACTCTCTCGGAACTTCTCGAGGACAGAGGCTGGTCGCGATGAGAGAGATGGCACCTAATAAAACAATGAGGAAGGCCACAGGTAGCATGCATGTCATAAGGCTGGGTAGGTGTGAATACACACAAGGGTGGTCAACAGCTGATATCAGCATGCACACCCACAAACACTCGTCAGCTCTGTTAATGTCAATATGTTGGGATTGAAGTGGCAGTAATGCCAAATTGTTCTTAGTGTTTGCTGTTAACTCCTAGTTGACTAAATAGAGGACATCCTCCTATTGGGAGGTACATACTTGTTGTAGGATGCATGTGTACATATGCTACATTGTACCTCAATGTTAATGTCCTTGGACACAAAATCCCCGGGTTTCTTAGAATATTTAGACATCAAACAAGCGTGCCATATTATACTGCATCCAAACAGATACTGCACACCCACTTGTTGACAAGAAAATCTTGGTGGAAATATGCTCTCTAGGTTTCCTTAGATAATGAATATCGAAAAAATAACAAGATTTGGAGGCAAAAACATGAGCGGCATCTACAGATAAATACTGAGAGACAGTCCAACTAGTAGATGGCAGCAGCAAACACAAGGAAGACAATCATTGTTACACTACAAAGCAACATACAATCAGAATGGTGAAGAAGAAGCCTGATTGGTGCATGGTGAGGTGAGAAAGCTGTTACCTGGTTAGAGCTGGGCATGTCTGGGTTGGGCAAGCTCACTGTGCGATTGAGTGTGGATCTGCTTACTAAAGAAATACTAAGCCCAGATGACTCCTGCTCCATACCACACAATACAGAGCTGGTGCAACATGACTCATTATGGCTCATACAACCTCTGCCTGGCTCAATCTATCCTCATGCAAACAATGACCTCACACACTTAGACTCAGGGGGATTCCAGAAGTCTGATCCAATGTTAGAAGCTTAGCCAAAACAGTACTCGTGCGTTTGTGTGCACAAATGTTGGTCCTGCATCAAAAACCAAACATATTTACCTGAAGTTACCTGTGTTTAAGGACAGTTTATGAATGACGGGAATGGCCAAGACCTACACCAGTGCGCTATCAGACCAATCGAGGGTCCCAAGGCATCAGATTACATGAACTATTGAGGTGAAGAACAGAAAATAACTACCAGTTAATCAGAGGAATTGACATATGCCTGAGGAGAGGAGCCAGACAGGGTCTAACAAGACAACATGGCAGCAGGTGGAAGCAGATGCAAATAAAGCGCTCAAAAACCAGCATTTAGTAAGACACAGGGCGAAACTCAACATTGTAATCATCATTGGGATTAACAGTAGAGTAAGAGGGGAGAGTGGATCAACAGGTAGACGAGTGTTGATGCACAACCTGCTCAGTGACCTTATCAAGTGTCCAGTCCAATGTCCTTTTCTTAAAGGCCAAATTATTTATATTAGTCTGAATGACCAGTCTGTAATGGGACACCTCCAACACTGCTTTAACCCGACACAAGATATGGATACACAAGCTATGAGTGCATCAGCACTATAGGATAAAGTCAGTCTAACTGTGGCTATTTCTACATCCCAAGCCAGACAGACAGATACCTCAGGTTGAGAGCTATGCTTAGTCATATCAGCTGGGTTCTTCTCATCCTTGAGTTTCTTCTCTTCTTTGAGTCTCTGCTCATCCTTGAGTTTCTTCTCTTCTTTGAGTCTCTGCTCATCCTTGAGTTTCTTCTCTTCTTTGAGTCTCTGCTCATCCTTGAGTTTCTTCTCTTCTTTGAGTCTCTGCTCATCCTTGAGTCTTTTCTCTTCTTTTTGTCTCTGCTCTTCCTTGATAAGGGTAGCTTTTTTGCGTTCTTCTTCTTTTTCCTTATCAAGTCTGGCTTGTTCCTTTTCTCGTTGTTTCTCCTTCTCTTTTTCTCTCTCCAGCTCTTGTTCTCGTTCCTTTTCTCGCTCACTTATAAGCTTGTTGTTCTGAGCCACTTTGTCCTTGCTGGCTTCCTGTTTGACGGTGTCCACCATGTCATGGATGCGGGGGGTGGAGGAGGTAGAAGGGGTGACCGAGGATGTCTTGGGGGGTAGGGTGGAAGTGCTAGTTGGAGGGGCCTCAGTGGTTGAGGTAGTGGGGAGAGTCATTGAGGGGGATGGTCTCTTGGAGTCCTGAATGTCTCCGTTGACCTTCACAGAAACAATGCAGGGCTAGTCAACATAAACCAACAAAGTAACCAGCAAGAGCAGTGCAATGAGCCCTCATGGAATCAGAGGTCAATCGGCCGGTGTATATTGATAAGACAGAGGCCAATTAACCGGAGTGTAAATGCTAAGAAGGGGTGATTTAAGGAGGCATACAACATGCTTAAAGAACTCGTTGGTTCAGTCCAAAATGGCATCTGCATAAACGACCAAGCCAAGGACGGGCATTTAATCAGGTAGAAAGGTGTGTTCCATGACAGCTCGCTGTCGTGCCAACTGATGTGAAGAAGCAGAGGATATTACAGAGAAATAACAGCCACAATAATTAATAACAGGGGTAACAATATCAAGCAGCAGATATAACGTTCCAAGTAACACAAAAACAATTGAGATATAACATCCAGTGATTCACCTCAGACTTGGGGTGTATAGGTGTATTTGGTAAAACAAATTTCAGGAGTGATATTGCTCCCCACCCAACCCTCACCCCACAAAAAAAGTATTTTTAGTGAAGTGGATTCAGTAATTGCAATTTCTTGCAAAAGATGCAGAAGTGATGAAGAGCTAACAGAAGATAAGCGAGGCATAAGCATAGAGCATAATGAATACTTGATGTGAAATGTCAATAAGCCTGCAATTAGTCAGGTGTGAAGGCTGGTGCAGTAGTGGTGACCATGCTGTCTGTAGACCAATAGTAACATTCATGTGTTATAACAACACAACTTGGGCTATGGTGTTTCCTGGTTCCACTGTAAGGAGACAATACCCACCCCACAATGATCTCCCCCAATCACAGGTAACAAATACAGGTGTATAGAGACTGGTGAACACTCTTGGTCTCAATGTTGATGGTTATCATGAGGTGTATTGTACGAAGGCCGCTAAGAACCCTCCCACGTAGTCTCACCTGGTCTGGGCCCAACGACGATGACACCTGACGGTTCAGCTCGTTAAGCTTGGCTGAAAGAAGTGAGAACAGATGAGTTATACAACTGCTGTGGGATCATACATACAGCAACCCAGGAAACAGGAAACTAGGATCATCAAATCAAAGGGCCAGCAGCCACTAGCCAAAGTAAGGGTCCATTTTAATGACATTTACAGAAAGAAAATCTGAAAAATCCCTGTAATCTTCCACAACTTCTCATAAGTATATTAAATTATATGCTTCAATTTTAACAAGTATGTATTATGCCAGATATGTGTATTTCATGTTGGCCACACCTGGCATGTCTGCAAGCCTGGGCAGTTACTTCCTTTACACAATAACCACTAGCATCTTTGTGCAAAAAAATAGGCCCAGAAAACCAGGCACCGAGTCTCTAGTGCTTAGATTCATTGGGCAATTATACTTATAGAGCATCACATGATGCGCTAAAAAGTGAATTATAACCGATAAGTGAAAGATACAAAATTATTCGAAGATTCTATAGAGAGTATAGGGGTTAACAGCTTGTGGCTTTTTCTGACCCTGGTATGAAAACCAGGCCCAGTGCTGTCACTTCCCTCCTCACCTGTATCTACTTGTACAGGTGTGTTCTTCTTGTCTTCTACCTCCTCGTCTGACGAGCTTGCCTCCTCCGATGAGGACTCCTCTTCCCCAGAGGTCCCCTCCTCCTGAGAGTCCTCTGAGATCTTCCCTCGCTCCTCCTCCTCTCTGGAGGGGGAGGTACGATGGAGGGCTTCCAGGTGAACACGCTCCTCGGCTGCTGTCTTGTGTACCACATTCTGTTTCTGATCAACACTCATCCGTGTCACCGAAGACCTGCAGCAGAGTTCACAAAGGATCATAATGTTGCCTTGACACTTGCTACAGAACTAAAAAATGAAGAAGAAAAAAGATGGGACTACATAGGCCAGGGAGCTTCAGTGATAACGATATGTTCAAGCTAATGTGGAAACAATGATGTCTTCATTAACAGGAGTTGCCATTTTTTGATCTGGAATCTGGTTACAGTTTATGACCTTAGAGGTCTAGTAATGAATTTTCAAATATGTGTTAGGAATTCTTTCTCTAGCTTGAATCAATTCAAGACTCTTCAGTTAAAAATCCCAAAAAGCCCTACAACCTCATATGAGAAACCAACCTGCGGGTAGCAGGTAGTATGTTGCGGGTAGTGGCTATTTCATTCAACTTGTTTTCGGTTTCTTCCTTGTCTTTTTTTAACTAGCGACACAGAAGAGACAACAATACAACGACCTCATCAAGGATGGCAGACATTTGCAGAAGACAAGGAGAGATGGAGAATGAGGTGCGCAGAATGCTTACTGATGCTTGTTTTTTCTTGAGTTGCTCCAACAATGGTTCTAAATCGGGATCTGCTACATCTAATGCTGTCTGGCCCTGTATCACACATACACAGTCATATATGTCTAATTAAACATGCAACAGTTGATCCTCACTGAGGTAAATAGATACCAAATGTCTAGGCCCTCGCTCTATGAGCTGATGACCAGGCCGCTGGTCACGTAATAAGGTCAAGGGCAACTCACTGTTTTTTTAAAGATGTTTTTTTGGGTGATTTTGTGCATATAAATTTTGCTGTTTCCTTTCTGTCTGGTTGCCAGAATGACTATAGCAAACCCACATAATTTGGAAGACATTATCATCAACAGCAGATGGATTGCTGCACCTTAGAAACAGACTCCCATAAGTTTTCAAACACAAGAATAAGTTGGGACAAGGTTGAATAAAATTTATTTTTGGTATCATAGCCCAAATGATGCTGGCATTTTTCCATTACTATTGCTGGACTGTCCAATAAACAAGAGGCAAGTATTTTATATTAAAGATATTTGTTTTATTTAATAACAACAAATTTAAGGTTAGGTAAGTTTAATGTTTAGTGTGTTAGATGATCCTGCAAAGGCCAAAGAAAATACAAAAAAGATAAGAAGAATGGAAGGAGCTAAAGAAATGGAAATGAAAACAGTAAGCCATTGGATCAAGTCAAATCCTCCAGTGGCTTCCACAAGACCTGCGTGAAATAGGCTTACAAAGTTATAAACTTAACTTGGTAGAATGCTTCTCTATACAGCACCAAAGGGACCAGACAGCAATGTCTTAAACACCTTTTATCATTCCGGCCAGCATTGAATCAGAGATAAACAACACTACTCACAGCGTGGTTGCGTGCCTCCATGTTACAGAGGTTGTCCACAAGGGCTTTACACGCCTCCTCCTGACCCCAGTGAGCCGCTGCATGAAGGGCTGTCCAACCATCATAGTCTTTAGCATCAATGTCTGCCTTGGCTTGGATGAGGATGCTGCATACACAGGACATTGCCAAGGTTATAAGACATCTAATATGTCAGGTAGATATAAATCATGTAACATCCTTTGCTGAAGACTGGTTCCCACCGTAGTCAGAGATATGAAGAAGAAAGAGAAGAAATTGTTCTTTCCCTCAACATGACAACAAAAAAATTTGACAAAGTATGAGGCATCACATGGTATCATGTGATCTCAAAAGGTGATTGTGATTCAAGTGACCAGGGATGACCCAAGACTATAGTATCGCTCAATCTTCAACTTCCCTTGACTAATTACAGCTCTATACAGGCTCAATCATAAAACATCACATCACTAAATCGCGCCTCCATCCAGGGTCAATCTTCATCATCACATCACTAATTACAGCTCTATACAGGGTCCATCTTAAAATATCACATCACTAATTAGAGCTCTATACAGGGTCCATCTTAAAATATCACATCACTAATTAGAGCTCTATACAGGGTCCTTCATCTTAAATTATATCAGGGTCAATCTTCAACATACAATCACTAATTAGAGCTCTATACAGGGTCAATCTTCATCATCACATCACTAATTCACAATTACAGCTCTATTCAGGGTCAATCTTCAACTTACCATCACTAATTACAGTTCTATACAGGGTCAATCTTCAACATACCATCACTAATAACAGCTAAATACAGGGTCAATCTTCAACATCCCATCACTAATTACAGCTCAATACAGGGTCAATCTTCAACATCCCATCACTAATCACAGCTCTATACAGGCTCAATCTTCAACATCCCATCACTAATTACAGCTCTATACAGGGTCAATCTTCAACATACCATCACTAATTACAGTTCTATACAGGGTCAATCAACATACATCACATCATACAGGGTCATCAACATCACATCAATTATTACAGCTCAATACAGGGTCAATCTTCAACATCCCATCACTAATTACAGCTCTATACAGGCTCAATCTTCAACATCACATCACTAATTACAGCTCTGTACAGGGCCACACAGGGAAGGGTGTAGGTTTGAGGTGTAGATGGTCGGGGAAGGGTTTGTGGGGGGTGCATGTTTCAGAGGGATGTTGGGCCTCTTCTATTGGTGTATGTGGCTGTGGGATATCACTCCAAAACATGATGGACACATAGCTGCTGGGGTGGAAAACACTTGAGACATTCAAATGGCAAATAAACAATGCCACTAAGAAGACTTCTGCTTAATCCACAAGGAGCATGGAAGTAAGTAGTGACATTCAGGATTGCTTCCAGATAGAACATTTGTGAGTGAACCTTGGCCATGTCCCTTGCCATGCTGTACCAAGGTCTTGAGAGGGCTGTAATGTGCAACAAAGATGCCAAGACAACAGGACATCTGTTATAAGGATGCCTAAATTACTGCATATGTAGGATGTTGGCCCATACACCTGAATCCACTGGGAGGAAGCCAAGACACCTGCATCTTCTGACAGGAGGAACCCCCAGACACCTGCATCTGACAGGAGGAACCCCAGACACCTGAATCAGACAGGAAGATGCCAAGACAACTGCATCTGACAGGAGGAAGCCAAGACACCTGCATCTGACAGGAGGAACCCCAGACACCTGCATCTGACAGGAGGAAGCCCAGACACCTGCATCCGACAGGATGATGCCCAGACACCTGAATCAGACAGGAGGAAGCCCAGACACCTGAATCAGACAGGAGGAAGCCCAGACAACTACATCTGACAGGAGAAAGCCAAGACACCTGCATCTGACAGGAGGAACCCCAGACACCTGAATCAGACAGGAGGAAGCCCAGACACCTGAATCAGACAGGAGGATGCCCTGACAACTGCATCTGACAGGAGGAACCCCAGACACCTGAATCAGACAGGAGGAAGCCCAGACACCTGCATCTGACACGAGGAATCCCAGATACCTGCATCTGACAGGAAGATGCCAAGACAACTGCATCTGACAGGAGGATGCCCAGACACCTGCATCTGACAGGATGATGCCCGGACACCTGCATCAGACAGGAGGAAGCCCAGACACCTGCATCTGACAGGAGGATGCCCAGACACCTGCATCTGACAGGAGGAAGCCAAGACACCTGCATCTGACAGGAGGGAGCCCAGACACCTGCATCTGACAGGAGGATGCTGAGATACCTGCATCTGACAGGAGGATGCCCAGACACCTGCATCTGACAGGAGGATGCCAAGACACCTGCATCTGACAGGAGGATGCCAAGACACCTGCATCTGACAGGAGGATGCCCAGACAACTACATCTGACAGGAGGATGCTGAGACACCTGCATCTGACAGGAGGATGCCCAGACAACTGCATCTGACAGGAGGATGCCCAGACAACTGCATCTGACAAGAGGCCCAGACACCTGCATCCGACAGGAGGAAGCCCAGACACCTGCATCCGACAGGAGGATGCCAAGACACCTGCATCTGACAGGAGGAAGCCCAGACACCTGCATCAGACAGGAGGTTCCCGAGACAACTGTATCAGGTTGGAGGATGCCCAGACAATTGTTTCTTTTGGGAGGATGCCTAGACAATTGTATCGGGTGAAAGGACACCCTGGCAGCTGCATCCGTTAGGACTTCCACTGTACAAACACCTTGGATAAATAATTGGCCCAACACTATTGCCAAATGGCCTTGCATGCTCAAGGTGACATTGATCATTGTAATCTATTAGCAGTAGCTCATGTCCCAGTGAGGACAAGTCCCTGACAGAAGACAAGTTCACTGGCAATCAATCACTGGTGTGAACCAATATCCTGTATGAACTCAATAACTAGGTCACAGGTCCATAAGATTCACAAAATGAGTAGAGCCCGAGTCTGACACAATGGGGGACCAGTGCAACAATAAACATACACCCAGAAGTCTGTAATAAAGTGAAGCTAGGAAGAACACATGCGCTGCAGCAATGAGGTTCAACCCCGCCTCCTTGTCTGTCTGCGTTCACACCAACTTATTAACCCTACACGCATCCCGCCATTGGAAGTCCGCGTAGTGAATGGATTGGAATGGTGGTGGGAGCCGGTGGTGGCCAGTGATGGCGTCCAGCGCCGACACGCTGGCTAGATGGGGCTGGTGAACAGGTAACACCAGCTGCCCTGGCCAGTTCCCAGCTCTTGTTTTATGCTATAAAGGCATAAGACTGGTTGGTGGCGGCGGCCGCCTTGCGAGCGAGAGCCGCGCCAACAGCGGCAGTGATCGTAGAGTAGACAGTAAGGATAGAACCTACTAGGTGCATTTAGCAGACCAAGGTGCAGTCCATCTGACAGACACGAATCTGGCCAGTTGAGTTGTGAGTGAGAGGAAGTGAGCAGTAACTGAGCGGTTTACCTGCCCTGATGTCGGGTGGGAACCAGCAGGAATAGCATGCTATACGGACCATGCATCACATACCACTAATCAACAGTGTACAACATAACTTGTGTAATATCAACCATACTCGTTGCAGGGTGCATGATGATGTATTGGTATAGGAGCGAGAGGATGAGAAAGCTTTGTGGATACACGAGATGACGTAATCAGGCAACCGCAACACACAAGTCTCAACAACACAGGTAGAGGTACATTCGAACCTCATCAGACTCAACAGCAGAACACTAGTCATACTTGTCATGGGAATGCAATAAATGGCCCCTAGAACAACGTTCTCTGTGAGGTCAACGCGCTATGAGGTCCACCATACATGAGGTGCAGAGAAGCAAGTGAAGAATGAAGATGCCTGTGCTGTTCTGTGTGCGTTACCTTTGTAACCACAGTACCTACAACACTAGTGTAATCCCAGGGCAGCAGCGCACCTCCACTACCACCACCCATACCAGCAGCAGCATCAGCAGCCCATCATAGAGCCAGCATCTCTGGCCAGTAATGCAGGCAATGAGATGATGAGGTTGGTCGGCTGCACTGGATGCCACAGTAAGCAGCCGGCCTGAAGCCCCCCCCCCCCCCCCACACCTCCAGGGTACCATCACATCTTCAACCCACCCCAACCCCTACAACTCATATAAAAGCAACAGCCACTGGCCACAGAAAAATAGGAAGCTCAGGTAAGCTCGCATCGCCATCCATTGAAGGTCATATTTGTTATCTTCCACTTGAGGATGGACAAGAAAAAAATGTGCCACCCCTGGATACAAGAGGGAAGTTAGCGGACAGATATGTGGGAAGCTGAGGTGTATGAGAACCTGTATTGAGTGAGATAAGAGACATAAGTTGAACATGGTCCTATGTGGGGATGGTCCAAGTAGATTGCCTCTAGTTATCTAAACTGCCTAAACAACAGGCCATTAACACGCACAGCCAACCACCTTTAAGCATTTTTTATGTGGAAATACCGTACTCTTCAGCTGCCAGAAAGACCAGTTTGCACAGCAGTCTATCAAATCACAACTTTACACAGAGAAATAGGATGTCCTTGATGCGTGATGCAGGGAAAACTTCCACATCATTGCAATAGTATTGTGATTCATGCAATGAATGCATTTCCATACTGAACAAATATAGCAGATTCATTTCCCATATCAATTACTCAACTCTAGCAAAGATCAAATGACAGAAAAGAATAACTTGAGACAAGGGGGTTAATATGATATCAGCAATCATCAGTAAGTTACCCAATATATATAGCTCAATGAACAGTGTTCATCGGCAGTAGGGCTTATGAATATCAGCACAGCAAACATGTCTTATGTTGGATATTCTGTCCAGAATAATCTTGCATTGCGGTATCAATGAGGACAAGACAAGGAACAGTGGTAAGGTTTCTCACCTCATGACTTTGATGTAGCCCTTGGCAGCGGCGACATGAAGGGCAGTAGCGCCGGTCTTAGGGTGTGGCGTGTCCTCAATACGACCGCTGTTTAGCCACTGGTTGGCATCACGTAACATGATTTCTTCTTCCTCATTCCTGGCCAACTCCACATCAATACCTGATACACAAGAGAAACAGTTCAATACCTGATACACAAGAGACATAGGTCATGGCCTGGTCCACAAGAGACATAGGTCATGGCCTGGTCCACAAGAGACATAGGTCATGGCCTGGTACACAAGAGACATAGGTCATGGCCTGGTACACAAGATACATAGGTCATGGCCTGGTACACAAGATACATAGGTCATGGCCTGGTACATAAGATACATAGGTCATGGCATGGTCCACTAGAGACATATGTCATAGTTTAGTACACAAGAAACATAGTTAACAGCTTGGTACACAGGACATATCAATATTTAGAATACTGAAATAATTCAATATCAATATCACATTACACACTCCTTTGGCAATACCCAGAAAATAGAGTCCACATCCCTCACATCTAAGCCCAATGTATACAGCCCATCAAATACTGGCAACCCAACACTTCAAATATTCAATACTTTGCACCCATTTAACCTCACACTTTTAGGCCCAGTACCCACCAGAAGAGAAACTGTAACTATGAATAAATATTCATTCATACACACTGTACGCAATACTTTCATCCATACATTGCATACACATGGGGTCATGCTGTATTTGACTACTTGTCTACTTTCACCTACTCAACTGACAACAGCAAACCAACACTTCTTCAATCCTCAGGCCTCTTTTACACATGCTATTTTTCCACATCATTCCGAAGAAAAGGTTGGAATGGTTTAGTACGGGGTTTGAAGCATTGATCTACAGGTGACGTGGATAATGAATGGACATGGGTACGTAAACAAGTGACACGACACATGACCCTCTTCCAGACAAAACCATCCTGCGTGCGCTCTTCTACCCTCTTCAAGACTGTGAGCCATCTCGTATATACACGCTTCCAGTCTGGAAATCTTCTAATTACCACTCTTCTAGAGAGGAACCCATCTCATACTGCCTCTTCTAGACAGGAACCCATCTGACATGCCCTTATCTAGACAGGAAAACATCTAACATTCCCTCTTCTAGGCTGCAACCCATCCCATATTACATCTTCTAGAATGGAAACTGGACAGTGAACCATATCACATGAATAAGAACAGCAATGACAGGTGACAAATTCCACTCGGACGGAAATTTCATTTTGATTTTCTAAACAAACAATGCTTCAACAGCCTGATCCATCAGATCTATTGATCCACTCGGCTTCGTATAATCAGATCACATTCTACTTCAATTACTAATACATAGCAGAGCCATAAGTGTTTAGAACCACCCCCGTATACTACATAAATCAACATGCTTTACGTCACGCCCACGGCGAGTTTACAGCGCGAGTCACAGCTTACGCAGTCATATCTTCCACACAGCAGGTCACTCATGCCTCTTCCAAGAAGCCAGGTAACATAGCACTTCACTCGAGAGGGAATTGGAACCCGAGCTGTTCCACGAGTTTTTGAGGACATGAGTTTTTGTCAGGAACTCTTATGGTCCGAGTTTTATTTTCGTGTAAGGTATCGCGGTTGCGTAAGCTTACCATACTACCATCAAGACTTGACAATGTCAGCGTGAACGGGGTAGAACGTGTTAGGTCACCAGCAGATCAGGACAACATCAACTTCTAGCTCGAAAGAGAAGCGTATATTCGGGTCGGTCTCTATTGACCTACTTCGAACCAATCAGCGACGAGTGCACCTCACCCCAACCCCTTCTTGCTGCTACTGGTTCGTGCAAGCGGACACTAAGAGGGAAATATCTCGTTGAATAGGCCATCCAAGTGGGTATATTATGAGGCATGCCGCCTAAGATGAATGCGGAGATCCTCTGACACGGTAGGGTACCGCTGTCCACTTGCTGTTGTTGCTGCTGCTTGGCGATGCTCACACCTGGAGACCCCATCACTCAGAGAGCCCACACCGGGCTAGCTCAAGCCGAGCCCACATCACGGCGAGGACTCGGGAGGCATAACAGATCTGCAGGAAGTCAGGTGCACTAGGCGAGGTGAACGCGGCCACTGTACATCGCACGCACTCGCGCAACACATCTTAGATACATCAACTAATGCATGCTATGCCAATTATCAGACATCCAGAACTTACATCGATCATAACAGCATACGATCTAACGATGCAATAACGGCCTTAACCGCCCCAGAACGATACTAATATTACACAACTAAGCACACGGGCTAGCTATTTATAGGGACAACACATTCAGCACCGCGATGGGACTTGCGCCAGCCCCATGTTTCAAGAGCTTAAGACCCAACTAAGGATTAGATACCTGGCGGTACACTAACCACCGAGCCTATATCTGAGGAAGCACTTCACAATGATGCAAGTTGATGAAGAGATCGGAAATTACTTTAATTGGGAAGCTGTAATGTAAGCGAGAGAGGGCGAGGCGAGAGGAGAGGAGAGAGACATGGGTTACAGTATCTGTCTAACCAGACAGAGGTTACAGTATCTGTCTAAGCAGACAGAGGTTACAGTATCTGTCTACACACAGTTACAGTCTGTCTACAGTATTTGTCTACAGACAGAGCTTACAGTATCTGTCCAACTAGACAGAGCTTACAGTCCAACCAGAGGTTTGTCTAACCACAGACAGTAGTCTAGCAGAGCTTACAGTATATGTCTAACTAGACAGAGGTTACAGTATCTGTCCAACCAGAAGTTACAGTATCTGTCTAACCAGACAGAGGTTACAGTATCTGTCCGACCAGACAGAGCTTACAGTATCTGTCCATCTAGACAGAGGTTACAGTATCTGTCCAACCAGACAGAGGTTACAGAATCTGTCCGACCAGACAGAGGTTACAGTATGTCCAACTAGACAGAGCTTACAGTATCTGTCCAACCAGACAGAGGTTACAGTATCTGTCCAACCAGACAGAGGTTACAGTATCTGTCCAACCAGACATGGGTTACAGTATCTGTGACCAGACAGAGGTTACAGTATCTGTCCAACCAGACAGAGGTTACAGTATCTGTCCAACCAGACTTGGGTTACAGTATCTGTCTAACCAGACAGAGGTTACAGTTTCTGTCTAACCAGACCGAGGTTACAGTGTCTGTCTAATGATGGACCCCTCTCCCACTCCTTGTTAACGGCTATTTATTCCTGCTTCTGACTGCATCCAGGTCAGATGCCAGGTGCCCTACAGCGGGGTGACATGGTGCGAGGGTCACCTTGATCATCCATGTGTTTGGAGATGAGGTCTTCCATGTCCTCGCCATCTGCCAGGTCATATGCCAGTTCACCCTCATTGTTGACAGCTGATAGATTGGCCCCCTTGTCGATGAGAAATCTAAACAAACACACATAGAGAATGGTCTGAGCTTTGTGAAAAGTATAGCAGAGTCAAGCATTTCCCCTTTTTAATGCAATGATGTTCAGTGATGTGGTTCAACACCGAAACAAGTGCCATGTGGAACAGCTGAGCAGACCATTCAGTGATACAGACCAAGCGGTCAGAGAAAAACAAAGACATTACAAAGTCACACAACTGAAAGAGAAAACGATATATTCAGGTAGATCATGTGTACAACATACAACAACTAACAGTTTTATGAAATCAAGGTTACAGTTACATTACGGGGTGGAACGATAGGATTGGCCGTGGGGTACAGGGACGAAAGGGCAAGTGATGTTGGGAGGGGCAGGTGATGTTGGGAGGGGCAGGTGATGATGGTTAGGGGCAGGTGATGTTGGGAGGGGAAGGTGATGTTGGGAGGGGCAGGTGATGTCAAACGAAATATTAGCAATCAGGGCACGGTGTTAAGAGCGGGGGTGGGGGTTGGGGGTTAGATGTAACAGACAAGGTAAGCAACAACCAGCTATGACGAGGACAAACCATTCCATTATATCATGAGTGACATCTATAACAGAAAGCGCCAGGGTGAAAAGCTTGACACTTCATTCACAACGAGCGTAATGCAAGTAAATCATGTAATAGCTCGGCATAATCCGGGTCTTAGTATGGACTCAAGTGACCACGACCATGTAGGACAATTGCTACTATAAGTATAGTGAGTACTTATGCAATGAGTGGTCGGGGTGGGGGGGGGGGGGGGGGCATACAACCACAAGTAAACCCGTAAGTACATATACGGCACTAAATACGCCTACCAGTCACGTATCTCACGTAATGTAAGCAGAGATCCGTAGCGTTAGTAGCCTCTGCGGGTCAAAATTACCCCCGCCCCTCTCCCCGCCCATCTATAACTACTCCTTTAGTCTTATGACCTAACCCAAATACTACCAGCCAACACAATGACCCTAGACAACAAAGCAGCTCCTGATACAAATAGCTAATCTGCTGACCAACACGACTACCGCCTTCTAACAGCGGAGATGATACACAGCCGACGGAAGACACCTTGCGGGTAGTCAGAAGTTATCGAGGTGCCCAGCAACTTACATCACGAGAAGAGTAACTACAACCCTCTACCCTACTCAGTCCCTCATATGTCAGAAAGCCATATGCGGACGATCATGACCTCCATATTATAGTCACTACGGCCCAGAGAAATGGCAATGTGCCAAATACATGTCATAACTCTCAGTATTCAAGGACACGACGATCTGACAGCAAGTTCCCGCCATATGAACCAACATCCCGTAATTAGCCTGAGAATCACATCAAACATGTCATGGTTGCATTCAACATTCGTTCATTAGTCACCTATTATTGCCTTCACTGGCAATCATCAAATGCGTATACATAGGCAATTAGTACGAAGGCTATGGCCAACACAACTGAAACCCTACGGTGAAGCTGGCAAGGAAAGAGCCGCTCGTGGATATCTTTGATGGCTAGGTATTTCGAGAGGTACAGTTTTTGGATGGAAACGGCCCCAAAACAGCCTATTAAGTGAAAACTGTTATCAAGGCTAGGTGCCTCTCTCACAGCTAAGCCTCTTCACGGGTCGTTTCCGGAGATCTACTTCACCTTTGATCCACTTTATTTGTCAATTACGACTGGTTGGCCGAGGGCTTGATGTGGATAAAACGGACCAACATTAACACCAAGCTCCACATCTACTAGACTCAGTAACCTACATAGCGATGGCTGTACATTGCCCGACAACGGACAACCGTGTAACCAATCCCATCCACAGACCAAGTATGATAGCAATATGCTGGGGATGGAAACTGCTATGCAACTTGTCGCTCCAGGAAACAAATATGAGAGCCAGGGACCAAGTGACAGGCCGCCACCCAAACAGCGTAATGTCGCACGCTGACCGCATATGGTCACGATATTAGGCATAGAAGCGGTGGAGCAAGTGGACGGCTCATGTGAAGCGGTGGAGCAAGTGGACGGCTCATGTGAAGCGGTGGAGCAAGTGGACGGCTCATGTGAAGCGGTGGAGCAAGTGGACGGCTCATGTGAAGCGGTGGAGTAAGTGGACGGCTCATGTGAAGCGGTGGAGCAAGTGGACGGCTCATACGAAGCGTGCAAGCTTCGACCTAAGCCCCTCTGTACGGAGGCCACTTGCAGGCAGCACGCTAAGTGGTTGGCGGCGATCATCGGACAGCCAGCAGGCCACTAGGTGCGCCCGGCGAGATGGAGAGACGGAACAACTAAGTGTAAACGAGGATCGGTCTAGGCTGGGAGGCATTCCGCGAATTCCTGCAGTGACAACGTTAGGCTGCGGCTTATCTTCTTCCACTGCCCTGATCTGGGCGCCTTTACAGACCAGCCTCTGAATCCATTACAGCCCTGGGGCTCACAAACTCTCCTCCCGAGCGCGCGCTCCATGCGCACCTACCGAGTCCACGCATATCCTGTATATTCGGGCAGCATTACCATTCAAGGAAAATGGTACACTCTCGGTATGCATAGGCGTGATGAATGGTTAGCTCTACTGGTCCAATGCGACGTGGTTTATCATATTACTATACCATAACTAAACATGCACGCGAAGGAAATATTAATAACGTTTAAGGATAATCCTCACTGCCACACCCACCACCCTACCACAATCATTGAACAATGACCCATCCAGCAACAGGCTGGTTGGAATGCATATTCCGTGTCAACGACCATTGTTACAACGAAAGACGTGCCTCGAAACGCCACCACAATACGCACAGTGCGAGATAATAAATGCTACACGACGAAGGTCACTCGGTACATTGACCGCAGTCCTTTGCAATGCTAGCAGTACCTAACAGGCAGACACTTAGTCTATAATTGGATAACAAAATTGAAGCTATACAAACCGCATATGCAAAGAAGGGTCAACTAACCTATGCTAAAATGTGTGAGTTATCCCATGCGAGACCTGGATGATGGCTACCCACCAGAAGCCAACTACACTCCAGCTAAATCAATCTATCAGGGCCCATGCCACCGAATGCATTTCATACTCAGAGGTGTATCTTACACAAGCGGAGGCCACATCTGTTTTGTCCCGATTTATTGCCATAAACCTTCTCATCAACTCACAATCCAGGTGGCAAATCCTGGGTATTCATCAAACTGGGGTTCTTGTGTCTGAGTATACAGGAGCCTAGATCGGCTTTCACAGGAACACCAGGAAGGACCCACATGTGCGAATTGCAGCCTCCCCCAACAAACACCACACATTTCCTACACACTCACTGTGTCTAGAGGCAAACATTTGCAATATCTAAGTTAGGTCCAGTGCCTGGTCAATCCCAGCATGTCCTAAAACGACCAGTTCCAGTCTGGACATGGAGGGGACCCAGAGAGTGCTTCTCAGAGACAAGTTCATTACACACATCACATCATGCAGCAGCTGCTGTTATTGACTGACAGAGGTGCACAGGGCAGCTGATTTGTCAACTTGTTACTGGATAAGAACAGAATGATACAGTGGTGGCTAGTCATACTGGAAGTGGACTCAGTTAGTGCCACGGTGGCCAAGGAATACTAATGTAATAGAGAAGTTCTTAACACAGGTAAGCAACATAGATGGGTAATAAAATGCATCCGCTAAAAAGCAATCATGTACATAGACGAAATAATGATGAATATCAGTAAGAAGGCACTCACCGGAGGATATCAGTAAGAAGGCACTCACCGGAGGATATCAGTAAGAAGGCACTGACATGAGGAATATCAGTAGGGAGGAACTGACATGAGGTATATATCAGTAAGAAGGCACTGACAGGGGATATCAGTAAGAAGGCACTGACAGGAAGAATATCAGTAAGAAGGCACTGACATGGGGAATATCAGTAAGAAGGCACTGACAGGGGGAATATCGGTAAGAAGGCACTGACATGGGGAATATCAGTAAAAAGGCACTGACAGGAAGAATATCAGTAAGAAGGCACTGACATGGGGAATATCAGTAAGATGGCACTGACATGGGGAATATCAGTAGGGAGGAACTGACATGAGGAATATCAGTAAGAAGGCACTGACATGGGGAATATCAGTAGGAAGACACTGACATGGGGAATATATTAGTTAGAAGGCACTGACAGGGGGAATATCAGTAAAAAAAAGGCACTGACAGGGGAATACTGTGCCAATAATATATGACCTGGGCATAACACATTTCAAACATTGGACAATTTAGTACGTCTATTGAATGAATAAAAAGGAAAAGCAAAGATTGAAGCGAAGCGGAGAGGTACCCACCTCGCTACTTCGAGGAAGCTACAAGAGGCCGTAGCATGAAGTGGTGTCCAGCCCTCGTTGTCACAGGCATTGATGTCAGCATTGTGATCAATGAGGAATTCCACCATGTCCACATTGTCGTCAATACAAGCCTGACACACACACAATCACAGTTCAATAGAGAAAGCACTGAAAAAATTGAAAAATAGCAAAGGTTGTATGAGACTCTATATGCCAGTTGAAGCTGATCACGTCTAAATACAGATATCTAAATAGGGGTGTGGTTTCATCAACTTGGTTCTCACCACTCAATTTGACCAACATATACAATAAGAGCACCCACATGGTTGTCCTAATAAATTCAACTGCATCATGTACTTGCAATGTAAGACTAGATTAACATAGATTTCATTCAGTAACTTGATGCAACTTGTAGTCGAGGCTACATAAGTATCATGTAACACTCAGTCCAGCAGTCAGCAGGAAGAGTATAAACAGCTGTCTTGAGCGCTATTCCACAATGCCAAGACATGCCACCACACAGGAAAAACACACTGCCAAGAGACATAATCACTCTTGCAATTTGTGGTAAGTCTGAACCAGTCACCAAAGGGACCATAACAAGCTACCAAGTTGATTGAGACATTTACCAACAAATGTTAGACCAAAATATACCATTGGTATCTTTCCCTGGTATACAACTACCTGCATATCCACACATCCTTGCAACTTCCTCTGTTACTACAGATTAATTAACAGTACTATATGTTACATAACATGCTACACACTTGATGAACGAAAACCATGATTATAGACCAGCTGTGCTGTCAACACCGAACTTATGATGATAAGGCCATTAATCCAAGGTTACTTGATGACAATCCAAGGATTAGTCAGTATGCATAGAGCCTTGGACACTTAGATGTCTGTATTGTGTCATTCTATAGGATGGATGCCCCTATAAGACTTTATATGAACATCTCAACAAATGAGGTGCTGGAGTGTTTTCAAATGACCAGGGGGGGAATTAAATCATGACCAGCAGATGCAATCACTCACATTGGCAATACATTCAATCCATCATGACCATTTTCAGCAATGTCGTTTACTAAGTGATTAAACATTAACCTCTTCAAAATTAGGCTTCATGTAAATTGCCATATCTGTTCCATGTTAATCTGGTCCATATACGTATGTGCTAAGTATGTGGCAATCCCCCGCGATAAGCGAGGGACGCTGTCTCCCGGCCCCAGCTTGGGTCTCTCACTAATCCTGCGCAATGTTCACCGATATCCTGGCCTTGGACTAGCTGTTGTGGAGATTCCCACAGGGAATCCTGCTATCACATAGATGGAAACCCCTGATTTGCCCTCATTTTCGAATTTTTTGATTCCGTCACGTGATTGCGGAGATAGCACCACTGCTATCTCACGCATAGACATCGTCCTGAAGTGCACATTTTATATACACCAGCAGGGGAAGAGTCTAGCCCTACGGGACATCTGAGTATACATCCTACAATATTCTATCCCAAAGCAATGCACAATTTCACAATCTATATTAAATGACATTAATTAAAGAACGGCATGAATACTGGGTAAGCTTTTGTTGCTTTCCAACATATTTTTTCACAGGCTCTTGATATATGTTGTTTTCTAGATACAAAATTGAGCGTGCCATTCAAAGCACATTGCCTATTTGAGCGGAAATTGAAGATTCCGTTCAACCGGAGCTAGGTAATAGCCTAGAAGCTGAGCATGCATACTAAGTGAGATACGGATGAGCCAGATACATTAAAATTAAACCCTGAATAAATATTCAGTTCACCTATGAGTAAGTTGGTTATCAAGTTTTTATCGAAAATATCAAGCTGCCATATAGGTATGTTAGAGTTGCATGCCAATGTCGATATAGTTTTTTCGATCCAGGAACTGATCGGATGTCGTCGACAAATGTTTATCCGACTTAATTGTGTTACTCAAGCTTTGGTCAGGGACCATGTTATCAGAGTGTCTGTCCGAAATACAAGTTAACTCCTGCCATAATATATGATACCATTCTATATTAGGTGTACATGAAGTTTGAAATTACACTTACTTGATGCAAAGCAGTGAGGCCATCAATATTAGCTGTGTTTATGTCTGCATTTTTGTTCAATAACTTTTGCACCTCATCTGTATCACCACTGGAGCAAGCCGCAAGAAACACACAGCCATCCTGGAACTTTATCTTTGCGCTATTCCTGTTTTTTCGTTCGACAGATTCCATATTGGTCTCTGATAAATTCCATCTTTGAATCTGTTCGTCTCTCCGCCATAACGCGTTTCTTGTTTCTTGCACGTCCGCCATCACAATCATTGAAACATTCGATATGATTTGTTTTGACCTCGCTCATCGACATCGGATTTTAGCCAGGGCGGGGGCCCCTGTGGCCTTGGCCTAAATTTCAATAACTTCCGCGAAAGAAGTAAAATATCTATATATTTCCAACTCAGCAGTAAGTGATGACACACTTTAACATGTAAACATGCCCTGCGAAAAGGTTAAGGCATCTGTTTACGAGTTGGTTGCAATGCTACTGCTCCGAAATATATTTTCAATTTTCTTCCATCGCAGACTTTAACTTCCTCTTATGAAGAGTTCTTCCTCCGGTTGTCAAGTTCAAGCGCCGCGAGAACAGCATGCGAGATTTCATCCTGTCAAAATGGCAACTTCCGGTTGCCGTGTTTTCATCGGTACTTTTAACTGTCGCCTTTTGAACGGATCATTATACAATGCACGTTCACATAATCAGAAGAAAAGCGTGCACACATCTTTGGCATTGAGCAACAAGTTAAAAGAGAGGTCTCCAGAAATAGGTGAAGCTTACATTACATCGGTTTCATGACCGGGCGGCGGGGGTGTACTGTAGCTTTGTCAGTACTCAGTAGGGGACGACCCTTGATTGAAGTGAATACCCTTCGATTGAAGTGATTTTCGAGAGTGTAAACATGTGCCACTGGCAAATCATACCCACTGTTATGAAATGGACACTTGCACATATGATTGGTTTGGAGGTCGAATTGCACGGGACTGTTTCGTTTACTAGTTATTCAACAGCAACTAATAGGTATGTGTATATCTCCCGATAAGCGGCGGACATTTCCCGTCGCTGACGGCGTGACGCTGCGATCGGGAATATTCCGCTAGGTATTTCCCCGTCCCACAAGAATCGCTCTCATTAACTGGCGCAGTGGAATTCTGAGGAATCCCGTTGACCCCATACTCTGGGATGATGTATCCACCAAGTCGTTTTTGAATTTTTTAATTCAGTCAATTTGTTATATGTACAGCCGAGTTAAGAATTTCGTCCGATTTCCAAGCACCAAAACCACTTGAAATATAATTTGTACGAAACTGAAGGTAGGATACACGTCATTATAGATATCTTTTCTCAATTTGTAGCAAATTTGACGGCGATCTGTTGCGGCCAACATAGTTAAATTGGAAGCGGAATTCGGGTTACCCTGTCAACAAATCGGCAAAAATCCATCATTACGGTCGGCAGTCGAACCTCGCTGCAGGTGGCCGCGCTTGTGACCCATACGCGCCGGGAGACCGTGTAGCTTGCCTTCACATGGCGGACTCAAGATCTCAAACGCGGCTGATCGCTTGAGGTCAAACAGAGTCGATTTTCATTAATTTTTCAATCTGATATAATTTATACGAAACTGAAGGTAAGATACATGTCATTATAGATATCTTTTCTCAATTTGTAGCAATTTTGACAGCGATCTGTTGCGTCCAACATAGTTAAATTTGAAGCGGAATTTGGGTTACCCTGTCAACAAATCGGCAAAAATCCATCACCGGGTGGCAGCCGAACTTCGCTGCAGGCGCAGGCATAGCTTGCCTTCACACGGCGTTATCAGCATTACATATACGATTCTTGAACTTAATATCATATGGTACTTAATTTATCTAACTGGGGTTGTAGATTCAAAACATTATCAGTTACAGGTCGGCGATCTGGCCAGAAACTTCAAAGGCAATGTGCCGCTTGCGCTGGCGCGTGGGATTTCCGCAGTTAGGGTTCACGGAGTAGATGTTGAGCTGCGACAGTTGCGAGCTGCGACAGTTGCGAGCTGCGACAGTTGCGCGACCGTCGCGTGAGCTGCTCGTCGCCGAGGGCACCACCCACAATGAATACATCAAAGAGATTCTGTTAACCACGTTTGGTGTCAGATTCGGTCACCGAGTACATCCCGAGTTTATCACGAGTTCACCCCAGCCTTATATAAGCTGCATATTTTCACACAAATATTCATAACCATTGCGGTTTAACAATTCGCTATTTCGATCACATTGTTCTAACAGTTAATCCTTTATATAGCTGGCGGAAAACGAAGGCTGATTTTGGGACTTCAAAATTAAATTTCTCAGTCTGTAGTCATCACAGAGTCATAATTTTGGTGTCATATTAAATGGTTTTTTAAGGTCTCTATGGTGATACTAATTGTTTGATAATTCAATAATTTTGAAAATTTTGTCCCCATACCTACAACTAATTTGTAAACGTCGGGTTTAGTACACATGTTTAAATGGCGTCTGTCAAATCACAACAGCCGCGCCACCGCAGGTCAAGGTATAAGAGGAAGTTATAATTTATAAACGAAACATGCAACAGGGACCATTTCAAAAGTGCCTAAAGCACCTGAGCACATAGTTTGTTTACAATAGGTTGCTTGGAGTGAAGTTAAGTAGTTTTATTCAAGTCGATTTGACTCCTGTTAAATTAAGGTCTCGATTATTTTAACCATGGAACACTCAGAAGTCATCTGACAGAGTTGGTTTTATCTAAAAGGTGAGGTTTTAATCTATAAATTCAACGTTTGAAATCAATATCTACCAACCTGTTTTAGAAATATCAAAATTTATAACTAGCTACTGTTACACGAGAATTGTGTATAAATCTGTACTATCTTCCCAGGGTCATCTGTAGTTTTACATGACCAGGGGTAGACACTAACTTCCAGCATTCACTTGTCCCGTAGGAGTAGTGAATGACAATTTGTACTTGTCCCATGTGAAACCTACTTGTCCCATAAGACATGGAAGTTCACATGGTATGGTTGTTTTTATTGATATAAATAACAAAATCTTATGTAAAAAGTTTATTGCATTAAAATTATTTATACTCCAATCAGTACATGTTATGTTCCTTTACAATTTCTTTACAGCTGAATGAAAACAGGTTTTTAAAAATATTAAATGGTACAAACCTGAGGGGGGCACTTAAGTGCATAGAGGCATATACATACATGTGCAGCATGACAGGATAAGCAGGGTTCGACATTAAGGACCGACCGAACGACATTCACTAGTTGATCGCTGGTCCGGTCTGGCTACGTGTGAGGCTAGCTGGACCGAATAGTCCTGTTACAAATTGGTGAATTTTCACCAAAAAATCAACTTCATAAAAGCAAAAAGCTTAAATAAAGGTAAAAAAAATTAATGCTTGTCTATTCAGTTCTTGTTGGCAATCTGTTTGCACTATTTTTAGACACAATGACTGATACATTGACTTGTGTGTCAAGAACGAGGGTATATGAATTATGACGTAAGATATTCGACGCTTCATTCCATCGTTGGTCACAGCAGTTGAATTTATCAGCTGAGGTCATATTGGCCCTTTATATATATTTTGTGTCTGTTGCGCCATCAGACTCGCAGATTGACATATTGGTTGTACAACAGTCCGCCAAAACTCAACGTTTTGGCTCGCGCGCTCCATCATCGTAGCGCGGTGCGTACCGCGCCAAAGTTACAATGCGCATATGCAGTGTTAAATCAATAGTGCATTAAAAACATGTCACGAAACTTCTGCAACAAGCTTACATCACTGTCATGACGCTAGCTAGTTGTCGAGACAATGCATACTGTGACACGTAACAAGTGCCTCTGTTTTCGATTCATCGGGTACTGGTAGAATAAAGCAACTTGCAGTTAAACCATACATGACTGAGTGAGTCATAATTACTAGCAGTGAAAGAACTTCACACACACAAAACTGGCGCATGGATCAGTGCTGTACGATTACTGATTATTCTGTCTTACACGCTCGGCTGCACATCAAAAGATGTTGAAACCTCAGTCTTCAAGGCTTCAGTGTTTGCTCTAGATAAGACTCGGGATCGGCGAAGTAATTAACATGTCCGTTTGGACAAGTACTTGGTCCTTTTCACTTGTCCCACAAGCTGAACCACCTGTTCCGGGCAAGCGGGCAGCTGTTACATGTGAACAGTACATATGATAAATGGTTATGGTTATGGCATTAAATACGAAAAGGCCTTTTCAATATTGCCTGAATCTTTCCCCCTTTGTTTTTTGATAACCCAAAGATTTTTCTGAAAAACTCTCTATTTATCAACAGCACTTGTGGTAGTAGAAGTTTTGAAGTCTAAGTAGATATACCCGTATAACACTCTGCTTTTACAGGTTAGATATGAAACATACATCATCATACAACACTGATTATGGCTGGGCATTTTAAAAAGCGTTGTGCTAATGTATCTTTGCACAAACTTTGGGCGGTTGAGCTGGAATATGGAGGTTCACTTTAAAAAGCCTAAAAACAAATGAAAGAACCATTGCTGAAGATGAGTGGAAAGTCATCAAGCACCCATCATCATATGTCTCAACCAAAATTTTCCGAAGGATGTTTGGAAAAAAATCCTTGAATTCCATCCCAAACTTTATCCTGAGAAAATGGACCGAGACCACAGTTTCACTGACCCTAACGAGCAAGCAGAGATTGAAACCCCCTCCTTCAGTCACATAGGTGTCCAAACAGAACAGTTATAATTTTAGATGATCTCTAACTGTGCACAATCTTAATGATGATCGAAAAGCTCAATTGGCTTATCATTTGGGATTGAATTATCAAAACAACGTTAAGGAAGACAGCAACATTCTTTCTACAGGTGTATTCATGGCAACACCTATGGTAGAAACTTTGCTTTAGTAGTCACTCTATGACGTTTTTAGTGATAATGGAAATTTATTTCTTTAGCAGACATTTACTTCTGTTATAAAGTGACAGATGAATATGATTGTACTGACTTTAGCTAGTATAAATGTACACATAACGTGTGAAAACATATTTACCATTTCCATTTTATGCCATGAAAAAGGTCCAAAATCAAAATCATCACCTTACTGATATCCTTGATGCATCAGCTTCTAATGGTGCAAACTAAGAAATGGCAACGGCAATGAAAAATACAACACCTAAAACTACAAAACGACATTTTGGATCTCTCCAATTCAACAAACATCAGTTAATAAGACTTCAACTACAGGGGATAATTTGTAAGATAATTGGTGCATGTACCTCAAACTTATTAAAAACATCCATGATTGGATATGTAACTAAGACCTGTCAACACATATTATTTAATTAAGTTAGACTTAGTCTTTGGGGTCCTTTTTGGATTTGCTTCTCAGGTTCAGCCATGATAGCTTAAACTAAAACTGAAACAAAAAGCAGCAGTGACATAATAAACATTTTAAAGTTGACCACCCTCCACAGCCCCCGGCCAGACCCCGGGGACCACTATGGCTGAGGCATTTTTTTTTTCTGTTACCACGTCCAGATTGATTATTTTTAACACTACCTGATTTATTGATTATGTCTTACCAGGTGAATAATACAGAATTGTGCAAATATTTGGCAATGGTAATCCGGTACTTGTTTTTCAGGTTTCGTTTACAATAATAGCTGAATATTTAACTGCACTTGTTGCACACCCTTTGTGCCTTAAATCACTTCAATCGAAGGGAATTCACTTTGTTAGGAGTGCATCACTTAAATCGAGGGACGTCCCCTACCTGTTTGTAAGGGTTGCTCATTTTCATTTCTGCGGTCATTGACAATGTAGTTGGGGTTCTCATTTGGTGACTAGACGGATGTTGTGGTCACTTGTTACTACAGCAGATGCAACCTTGCATTAAGAAATGTGTATTGATACAAAGTATACAGCTTGGGGATCACCGCAGATTGACGTAAGTCCCTTAAACGAAGGACGTACCTTAATCAACGTACGCCGTACTGCAATCGGCGGTAGGACAAGATCAGTTCAGCCATTATCGAAAATAAGATTATTCTCGGGCATCCTGTGCATATTGCAACCGTCTGCCGTTCGAAGGACGGCGTACATTGAACGAGGCACATCCTTCGTTTAAGGGAGGTACGTCAATCTGCGGTGATCCCCGGCCTGGTATAATTTCTTTTCTATTTAATCTGTATGACCCATCAGGTGAACTCAACAGGGGCTAATATACCAACTGATGGCACCCAAGTGACGCTTTGTAGTCAGCATGAATAGCCTAGCATGTGATTGTCATCAAATGCACAACGCTGTTAAGTTGGCGCAGGGTATTAGTGTATAAAGTGATAATCACATCCTGAATAGTTTGTTGTAACAATGAACTAGATATCAGAGTTTACTTTTTGATATTATATATTGCGGTGTTGCTGGGGTAATTAGCCCAACAGACCAATGTCAGACTTTATTACCTTGTTGGTCTAAAAGAACAACTACCTATTTTGTTGTTGATTCAGACTTATTCAGATACATGCTGACAGAACACACCACCTTTTTTCACAAAATATGCATGTTCTGCCGAGTTTCAGATGATCAGTGTCAAAAGTGATAATTTAGTTTTGCTTCAGATAATGTTTCATGTTACTATTGCCTGCCAAGAAATGTATTTGCAATAACTTTCCAAGTTTACCAGTGTTACTAAAGTGCCACAAATAGTCCCCACAAACCAGTGTTGCTGGTTGCCTTGCCCTTGTTCCAGTAGGTAAATGCTTTTGCCTGTTAGGTTCGGCATCCTTGCCGCGATGTTGGCATGTCAGGCCCAGATATTAACACTTGGTGTGATTTTAGGTCGAGATACTCATTTACAGGAGTCTTTTAAGATGTTGAAACTCTCCTCAAGTACAGATCATTATTCAGTGGTAAAACAACATGAAACATGTGAATATGGGTCATTCCGTTGAATTTTCAACCTTTATTCATTAGGAAGAGAGATCCAAGACGGAGTGCAGCAGCATATCCAGTACTTAGTACTGGATATGCAAGAGCGAGGACCGGTAAATACTGTGTATGTGATACTGGACAATAGGAAGGAGCCAACATTTCATTGTTTTGCTGTGACAGCATATATTCCCATAACATTTAACGAACAGAGATGTATGTGCATTAAGCTTAGGTTCAAAATCAACTTCATGTGCTCTTTTTGATTTCTTAAAGAAATCTTAAGTGGTAGCTTACCAGTGGATTTTCGGAACTAGTGGCAAAGTTTCTTAGTTTCATGCCCTGATTATGATACAATCTGCTCTGCTGACTCAAGCATATACAAATGAATTATTATGTCTGTAAAGCTGACTTGTTAAATGGCCAGCGGTTGAGCAGCGCTAGTTTAGTTCACCATCACCACCATGAACATATTGTGTATGAATGATAATGTAACACAATCTATGGGCAGCAGAAGGCTTCTCCATCAGAAGGTTGTCTTATCCACTTCCATCTTGAAATAATAAACAATGACTAAGTTATGGAAATTGGAAAGTATCCTTTTGATAAAGGTGTACTAACAGTCACAAATAAGATTCGATGTAATGTTGGTGTGGGGAATCTACTGAAACAGTAAAAAATAAATGATTCCATGCGGGGCAAAAGTTTTGAAAAAATACCACCATTGCTGGATATAAGTTTGGACTTGGACCGTATTTCAACCTTACATACATGTATGAGTCCTTGGGGTAATATTGTGATGATTACAGTTTAGTGTTTACACTTAGTCATTATGTAGTTTGTGTATTTTATACTGCCGTCTCACAACGTTCACAAAACCTTGTTCTTTTCTGTACAATGCAAAGTCAGTCATGTAAACAAATGTCCTGGTGTGATCCAACATCCAACATGAAACATTCATGTACCTTATAAGTAAAAGTAACTTCCAAGTCATTAAGTTAAACATTTATAGTCAGCGATAGGAGCTTAGTACCCTCAAGAGCTAATTTTTAAAGTGATAGTATAATCATGAAACAGCCCATATAGTGACTCTGAAAGAGTGTAGGTGGTTGTTAGCTGTTGCTGTTGTTCTTCATACACTTACGATCATTGTTATGAGGTTAGAATCTCAAAGAGTTCAATGTCAATACAAAGTCTGTCATATCTGTCTTGTTATCACACATCTGTATATTGGAGATCTGCATGATTTTTATTGTATGGTCCTGCCTTGTAGATGATGAGGGCTTCCGGGTGCTAACTATACCTGGCCACACAAAGGGTGAGAAGAGGAGGCAACAAAGGGTCTTTACCAAAAAGGTGGAATCATGATTTTAAATATCAAAACATATATTGTGAACATACCTGTATTTGGTATTCAAATCTTGGATCAAAATTTAATTAGAAAAAAGCCCCACAATACATTTACATTTTGCACCCCATTTGTATTTAATAAAGATGAATGAATTCTTACATCTCATCAGTTTTTTGTTATTATTTCAAATTCAGGTGTTACCTCCAAGGTACAAAGCAATACCACTTGGAAAGGAATGGACTAATATTTGGCCAACTGCTCGGACATTCAATTGGTCACTGGTACCTTTTCCTGTGAGACAAGGCCTGTCAATAGTAAGATGTCATTTACGTTGTATTCGGCCATCCATTATGTCTAATGTTTATCATTTGAATGATGAAGTAATGTACTGACTATGGTATTGCAGCGTGAGGAAAATGATGGTATTCCTTGGGGAAAGTATGCCAACGCAGAACTCATGAAGATACCTAACTTCCTCCACTTAACTCCAGCACATATCAAGAAACATGTCCAGGCCCTCAAGAGTGCGTCATCAATAGTTTCTCCTGTTAAAAATCTCAGGTTTATCGAGAATTTATTAATGCCTTTGTCTAATCATTTAAGACTAAAACTATATGAGATTCAGGGGAAGTTTTACATTGAATTGGCAGAGTTCACTACGGAATGGCCAGAGGGACTTGATACTGATGAGGCATGCAGAGAGCATTTTCCTGTGGAAGTCACAACAAGAGATTACCTAATTGACAGAGCTACCATTAGAGATGACCGTGCCAGGAATATCACCATAAAGGCAAGCCAAAAATGGATTCCCAAGTCATAAGTCAATGTTGTAGATATCACCCCATAGTTTGAAACTGATGAAATATGTTTTCATTTTCAGTATTTTTTGTCAGATCTTGATCTGGATCATCACGCTCGTGATAAGATGATCCGATTGCTTGGTGACAAATATGACCCTGTCAGTGGTGTAGTAACACTGGAGCTAGATAGGTAATCTATTCTATTTTGTGCTGATAACATTTGAACTAACCCACTATGCACATTAGTTGGATGCCCTCTAGGTTTGCCCCTTGGAATTTATATGCTTTAACTTATGCCCAGGATCTAAAAGGAAATATTCAGCCAGCATGTAACCACATTTCTCTGACCTGTGCTATCCTCCATTGTTTTTTGCAGGTGTCCTCTGAAAAAACAGAACTATGAATTTGGGGTATACTTAATGACAGTCCTATTCAAAGAGTCATGGGTAACACATTTCTTGTGTTTTGCATATAGATATGCTGCATTTCTGCAGAGATTAACATATATTTTTGTTCCTGTGCTTATTCTTTCATAAACTATTGATGATTGTATAGGTTTTTATAGGTGGTTTGACAGTGATTAAATAGGCATCTGTAAACTGGCACATAACCTCACCAGATTGTGCTTAAATGTCCCCTGTGTAAACTCTCTTGCTCTCAATTAGCCATTCTATATGATTTTATATCACAGTTAGCCATGTCAAAAGCATGTCAGAGCTTCTAGGCTATTGGCTTCTTGTTAAATGATCATTTAACACAATCAGTGAACAGTCTTTAGAGATTATATTTTTATTTGTTTTTCACCTGCGACACTTTGTGTAACAGGGTCTTAGCCAGGATTTCCAATCTTCTGCTGGTCCACCCCCTCCCCGTCCATACCCCCTCCCCTGGCCAGGGCCGTTGTCGTCCTCACCCCACTTTGGTATTGTCAACGCGCCACCTCCAGACAGCCATCGACCCGCCCCCCTCTCAACCCTACCCGAGCTCCCCCGTCCCCTGCGACGACAACTTACTCGGCAGCACTTTCCTTCCACAACACTCTCGTCACCATTGTGACAGCGCGGTATCAGCTTCCATTAGCTCAAGCCTACACACGATCACTGCAATATCTGTGGGCACGTTTTGCAGCATTAAAACTTAGTCAAAGACTCCGCGTCAATATGATATTTTGCCAAATTGCTATTTGTGAGCTTCATGCGCAAGCCAACATGGCAGAACAAAAGTTAACCAGATCGTGGCAAAACTGATACCGTTAGGCAGACATTTCAGAATGATCAACCGTGCTCAATGTATGCCACCCTTCTTGTTATCATTATTCTAACCAACCTCGAACATATCATGTATCATTTTAGAGAAGGTATAAAATCAACATGGACGTTATTTTGCCATTTTCACTCTTTTCATTTAAGTGACGCTGATTAAACCCCATGGGTCATAAACAAAGTATTATCGTAGATGAGCGACCAGAGCGCTGCGTCCCTGTTTGTCTTTAAAAGAGCTGTTTATAAAGGGACGTTTATACTGTCTAAGCTTTCCAATGGACATCTGGATTGGTCTCTGGCTAAGACCCTGTAGTGTCATCATTTCTTTTAATTTGGTGAAAGGTTACCAAATATGGTATTGCATTTACACATATATGCAACTTTTAAAGGGATTATGCAGACTCAATTCGGTTCATAAGGCCATCTTTGAGCTCTGATTTACTTGCAGAAAACTGAGGCATGGGAGAAAGAGAGGGAAGAGGTTGACATGGAGAAGTACACTTGGGATATGAACTCCTCCAAGCCTCGAACAATAGACACTATCATGAGGATGAAACAGGTATGTTGAGCTCTTGTGGAAAATGATGTATTTTTTTAAAGTGTTACCCTAATCCCTATTGAAAGGAAAATCTGTTCATGTCCTTGGAATAATCCCTGGCGTTGTTTACTATCAAACAGACTGCTCACCATGATCATTGAACCATGGAAGCTGCATTACTGTTAATGTCTTTTTTCTTGCTGTTTCTACTGATAAATTATTAAGTTCACACCCATCATGTCATTCATCTCGCCTCTGCTAACAGTGCCTAAAGTTGTCACTCTGCAAAACTGAGATAGCTATATATCATGCAATTGGCACCCCACAGTCTGTTTCCTTGTGATATTGTTTCCTTCAGTCTGATACCTTATTCATCATAACTCCATATGGTTTCAGGTTGCAGTGGATAACAATGATAAGTTTGCATCCCCTGTCACAAGTGAGTTACCTGTCAGCCCTGGTCCAGCAGACATCAGTAATGCACCATCAGTCAAAACCTATATAGAGTCCCTCGAATCATTGCATGATATCGGCGAAGACCTCAATTCTCTGACCAAATACAAGGATGCAGTGAAGGCCATGTTATTGCCTCGGTCAAAGGTGTCCACATAGATCCACTGTTTGTAGTGTTCATTCAGAAAGATTTGTGGTTAATTATCATGGAAAGATCAATAAATTGATTGCATGTGAGTCACTGAATGTTTGATGTGTTTGGTTTCAACACAAGCTTTATTCTGGTGATTGATATTTAGAAACATTAATGATCTGCTATTTGTAAAGAAGACAAAGGCAAGTTATTGATTAGTGACAGATAAATGTAATGTCTTTTGAGGATTTCATAGCTTCTTGAGGTGCAATGTCATAAGTTCTTCATTTATATTGAAAACATCAAATCCAGACTGAACTCTTCATGACCTTGCTACAAAGATTCTATAGTTATGCTATGAGGGTTAAGCTGAACTTCAGCCAAATATGTGAATATGCCACCTGTGCTCAGCATGGTGTTTGCCATAACGTCTATCTTAAACCCATATGGACCAATAAGATGTATCCATTCATTACCTCAACGCAGCGGTCCTCTGGACCAATAAGATGTATCCATTCATTACCTCAACGCAGCGGTCGCCTGGACCAATAAGATGTATCCATTCATTACCTCAACGCAGCAGTGTCATGTGCTTTTGTTGATTTTAAAGCAGCGCCATCTGACGATGGGTGTGCTGGAAATGCTTATTAGACAACCCTGTTAGAGTGCGCCCTCTTAGCACAGCTCTAAGCTCTTTGCTCGCACCTTATATGGATGTCCATATTGAGATAAATAAGGCCTGGGCCATTAAAAGTCAATACCGCTACAAACAATCGTATATGCGAAGTTGCTGTATAGTTTTGAACGGCAGAGAGCCGATTTTTTTAACACGTGGTAAGTAACAGCCAATGATGTAAACGTCGTCCGTTTAAAGCGAACCTGATCATTATAGTTCCCACCATTATGACCACATATATCGAAATGGTCAGTAATCATAACGATCAGAGCTGCCTGTTGATTGTTGAGAGTCCTTGTTGTTAACATTAAGTTGAAGTTCATTTTTGACATACGTACAAATAATACATTAAGGTAAATATCAAGTGGAAAATACTCTCAATAGCTTCGGTCAGTTACAAATCTGGCCAAAAATAAGAATGGGCGAATGATAGCAGTTGTAAGGATGTTCCGGGCCAGCAGATAAGAGATGGCACATCGGACCGATCAATGCCGATGACATCTTTAAATAACCGTCATACACATAGGTATCCATAGTACTTGACGCAGCACAAATTGCAATATAACCTGCATTTACTAAAACAAAAAAAAGCGTTTCATTTACCACCCTGAGGCCCAGCACACTTTCCAATATAACAAAAAGGCTTACGCAATGCCTAGCGGGTTTAATCACGCCTCCGCCCGACAAAATGTGAACACGCCAAATGTGTAGTTTACATCCCTGACTCCAAGGGTTCCGCTGCGCTGCTTGCCCTAGACGTAAAATTGAATATCCAAAACATGCATGTGGTCCGTGTCCAGGGCCAAGGGTCCTTTACTACCAACTACGAGCAGCGCGCTACTTTGTCATAGCGTCTCTTAAAATAGGATGGAATTTTCTAATCAATGCAGGGGTGCAATCGCCTCGACCAATCAGAATACTCCACATTACATTGATCAAGTAAGCTTGCTCATGAGATTAAGCGAAAGGGGGTGGGGACTACAGAGATGGATCCATTTATCGTCGCCCGGGCATATTGATTATTGCTGTCAGATATCAATTATGAGAAGATGTGGGTATATATATAACTTTGATTATATAACGAGCGTTTCTTGCGCAGGAAAAGTTTGACACAGAAACCAACCCCACCAGAGCGATGGCGATATATGGCGGCTTCACTGTAAAGTTTGTCTAGGCAGGGAATCTGAAGTGTAATATTACCATCCCGAATTGTAGGCCTTTGCTGGGATTTGTTATCATTTTAGTATCATGGCTTGTAGGGTGTCAGCTTGTTCAGATGTGATTCAAGGTTCCTGTATATCCGGGAGATAATGAAATAGATGCTTTGGGGCGTATTGTCAAATACTTGCAATATAGTGCGAGATCAGGGATAAAGATTTCTGTCATAATTTGGAATCGGCTCTTTTGTAAGCTTCTACTCGCTGCATATTTGTCGCCATTCTTTAGACACTGTTCCCACAGAATGCACTGTTCCATTGGCTATTCGTGGCATTTCGGCTACACTAAATGCGCCTCCACTACACTCGGCACTGCCCAACACAGCCTAGGTGTTGTTTATAGCAGTAACATGATGTGGATAACAAGCAGCTTTTGTATAATTAATTTTTTTCTTCGTTATTCGATAATGCAATACTGATCACAAATGTTAAAATTAAGACAATGTTTCTTCTTGATTGGCATATTTAACCGATACAGATCTTCTTGTTTCAATTATTTGTCCTTATTAAACATTTCAACAATGTTGGAGCTTTACAGTACCAGCATTGGTTTCCATATTGCCTGCTGCTGCTGTTGTAGGGTTTTAGCCACTTCCTCTGTTAGCCAAGCGTAACACTATCCTGTAACATATGATCGATACAGTAAGTGTTCAATGGATACTGCGTTATTATTTGTTGACCACGAGATAACAATTTACGTATTTATTCATTGGCAGACCGATAACTAGCTTACAAAAACCTGGTCCCTTTTATTCATGGCTGTTTTCAAACAGACAGTTTGAGTAGTTGAGTAGAGGTCAACAATTATATTACAAAGACATAGAGCTTGGCTTACGACATATACAGCTTTTCTCTCGTGTGCATAAGACCGGTGCATTTCTTGTAGGGTAAATCATGAAGGCGGGAACGCTTTGCATATGAACAGCTGTGTCGGAGTTGTTAGTATTTACTTATGTATTAATATTATTAAACACAGAAATGATTTAGTTATTGAAGAAATCATTCACTAATACTCGCGTTAAATGATATACAGTAGAGAGCGTCAGCCACCCCGATAATGGGCCTGATCACGCCGCTATTGAGAGAGCGTCAGCCACCCCGATAATGGGCCTGATCACGCCGCTATAGAGAGATCGTCATCAAGCTCAGAGAACGGTATTTATAAACGTAATTATCTTACATAGCGAGTTTGGGATGTAATGTAATTTAATTTAATTAAAATATGCTCACAATTTAAAGCTTATGTATGGGATTGTGGGTTTTAGGAAAGTATAACACGCTTTTTATGACTGCGCGAATCTTTTGTTTGACTTCATATTCTGTTTAATTTCACGCATTGATTAAATTCAAATTTGATAGTGATTCATTTACAATAGCAGTTGCACAAAGGCACAACTGGAGAATAAACTTCTGCATTTTACGATCTTAACTTAATTCGCTACACAGAGTTGATTGTGCAAACAGTAATGTATTGCATAAACGATGAAGAACATTGCCAGAAATTTACTTATATGGACCGATAATTATGCCAAGGAGTAACATGGACGTTAGCTCATCGTGAAATAGTAAGGATGGATCTATTGTACTAGATGCTGGATAGCGATCAATGAGACGTCAAATGCGGTACTTCTTATCGCTGCTGGGAATACAGGGGCACATTCCATGAATATCATATTAAACGAGGGGCATCATTTGATAATGTCTAAAGCTTTGGCCCCTGTACGCTAAACTGGTTTTGAATCGATTAAGACATGTAGTATGAATTTAATGACTGTGTATTGCGAGCATATTTAATGTTGAACTGTTTGGGAGAAGGCCATGTGAGTATTACAATATGAACATTATAAATGTCTCTTGCTATCATTACACTAGAAGCTTTGCAAACATAGTCTGAACATATTCGCCTTAGAACATTAAGTATAGTTATCAGGATTTATTTTGGTAAATACATAGTCAAGGTCCCCTAGCCTGATGGCTGCTGGCGCTGTTTAAATGTTACTGATATTCAATAGTCTCGCCATTAAGTCTAGGGGACGATAGCGTCTTGAACTGGACGGGCATCCCAGATATGGGATGCTCCAATCACAAGCCGTGTCTCTCGGTCACTCTCGGGTACTTTTGAGTCGTTGTCTCTCATTGGTCAGTTCTACATTTCCGAAGATTCGGCGCCCTATTTGTTTTGGTACGCTCCGTTTGAAAGACTTGTTCGCTCGGCTGCTTGATGAGTCGTGCCTGTTTTGTGAATGTGGCTGCTGGGTCGGGGAAACATTTTGCTACACGTTGTTAGCTACTGCTCTCGATGCAATGCTTGGAATGGGTCAGGGTATGACACCAATGGTTGTCCGCTTGCCAGGACAAGTGATTTTTCATGTCGGACAAGTGACTTGTCAACTTGTCCAACCGGACGAGTGATTTTTATGAGCCGGGCACACATTCTACAACACCCCGATTTGTTGTTTCACGTGGCACCGTTAATCACACAGTCGGCGAGGTAAGCAGACACACAAATGGTTCTTTTTAACTGACTATTACGTTAACATACTATTGTGCAGCTAAGCGATTAAAACGCTTGTTGTGGTGCCAATATGAACTTATGAGACGCCCCATTATTCCAGAAGACATCCAATGTGTTTTCATTGGACACAGACCACAACAATGTACATGATGTCACATAAAACCGAGGGTGCGTATCACAAGCCAGTTTCATGAGCCAGACGCGCGCAACTAAGGTCAATCCGGGTCACAACCTTTGCGTTGATTGATCACGAAGATTAACGAACGTGTCTAATGAATATTCTGACGCGCCAGTTTAAGACCTTATCTTGTCGTAGACTCTAGGCGAGAAGCGTAGCGGAACCCCTGGAGTCTGGGACGCAGACTAGTATATACAGCTGCTGGACAATTATGAATCAGACATGCCTCCCTAAATAACATTGCAATAATTCAAATAGGGCAGTATGTAAAAATTGTATTGTTTTAGCAACCATGCTTTGCTAAGTACGTGACATAGTCCATAAATTATTCCAAAGGATTTTGTACTTTTGTTTTTCATATATTCTATCTGGTTTTTCCATTTTAACTTTTCATCGAGTTGTATCCCTAGGTATGTTATGCAGTCTACGCTTTATATAATATCATCATTGATTGTAACATCATTTTGTACTTATATACATCATATGGTTTGTTTTTCTAATATTTAACTTACAGATGATTTGCAGTAAACCAATTATTTATTTTCACAAGCTTTTGTTCACAATACATAATTTCACATTAATATCTTCCCCAAATATAAAAATATTTGGATCATCTGCAAATAGACTAGTCAGAGAGTTTATGCAGATCATTTGTATAAATCGTGTATAGAACTTTACCATTATTGATCCTTGCTGAACAAAACATGTAAGAGTACGAGTCTCCGAAACTATGTCATATCATATCTAACAATTTGGGATCTTTCTACTGAGTAATTTTTATACCATAATGTGGCTGTTCCAGGAATACCGTAAAGTTAGTTTCAAATAACTCCTGCTTTATTCAAAATAATCTCATTCACTCGCAACAGATGGGTTAGTTTGCTTTGGCTTTGGCATTCACCCATCTATAGAACATGGGAGTTTCTGAAAATGTTTGTATAATGTATTTTTTCATATAATAAGGTTCAACACGCATTCAGTTATCCACGGCTCTTGTTTAGTTGGCATCGTTCTGGTCGTCTTTGGAATACTCTCCCTACAGCATTTGTTAATTTTACAGATTTTGGTTCTGAGAAATTTTCGACATATAAGATTTATTTTAGCAATACATAATTTATCATTATCGTTATCAGGTTTTTTGAAAAAGTTTCCAGTTATATTAGGCTTCTAGGATACCTTAACATTTTTAAAATCGCGGAAATATTGGTAATTAAATAGTGGCAATTGTATAAACATTGATACGTTCGGAGCCGAAAACGACGTCGTCAACATATAATTTTTATTGCTATCGGACGCGAGTCAAAATATAGAATTTGATTGACACCACGATTTTTCGACATTATGGGCTTGTGAAAACTTGATTTTGTACAATTACATATATTTCGACAAATTGAAATAAGCTACAAAATGGTGAAAATTTTGAAAAGATCCGATTGATATCCAAGGAGATATTCGGGATTCTAGATTTTCACATTTTAAATGACCATGATCTAAGTCTGAGGTCAAGATCAAAACAAAAAGTCTGGGTTCTGCACATCATTGAATAAAACAATTAACGATTAAAAAAATTATTCACAAAAATACAACAAATACCGACCTGTATAGCGAAACAAAAAAAGTTTATAAACAAACAAACGTACATCGCCACAAACGGCACTGATCAAAACGGCATTCGCCAAATTGATAAAAATGTATCCATTTTATATAAGCATTGAATTATATGTGTAATACTACTTCTATTGTTTTGATGAAACAATGATAGGCATTTTTTTCCAACAAAACACTTATGACTGAATCGGTGTAATATACACAATTTTCTGATATATTGTTATAATCATCTACAGAGGTCTACACTCAGGGTCGGTTTCAACAGTAGCGAACTTATACTCTATGAATTCGTTAAAGAAATTAGCTTTCGGTTTTTTAAGGTTATTAAAGTTAAAAAAGACCGCCATAGTTTTCGTCACTTATCTGTCATTCAAGCATTTAATCATTACTTAAATGCCTTTCTGGTTAGCACCACATAATTTTCCCACGTCAGCGGGATATTCCGTCCCGGATGATAATCCAGCCAAAAGAGAGAAAGCCTATTCTATCTGCATGTCTGGCCTCCATCAATATTTGTATTTGTTTCATTGCAAGCACACCGCTTCATTATTATTGAAACATGGCTTTTGTAATAGGATCTGACCATTGCGCAGATACGCAATCTGCCGCTATATAAGGTCATTTACAACATACGCAATCTGCCGCTATATAAAGTAATTTACAACATACGCAATCTGCCGCTATATAAGGTCATTTACAATATACGCAATCTGCCGCTATATAAGGTAATTTACAACATACGCAATCTGCCGCTTTATAAGGTCATTTACAACATACGCAATCTTCCACTATATAAGGTCATTAACAACATACGCAATCTGCCGCTATATAAGGTCATTTACAACATATCTCCTTCTATCAAAATATAAACCTACGAAATTTTTTTGCAAAATGAATATATATCGCAACATTTCATCCAGAACTACGTATTTTCGCACGATGTTCTATGTAAAAATGCAGTCATTTAGATATGTCAATGCCATATAAATCTCATCACGATTAACCGATGTTGATAGATGGGTTCATAAAAAAGTACTTTGAACTTTGCATATTTGATGTCATTGCTGATAAATGGTGCTTACCCGATGTAAGATAATGCATCATGAAAATATATTATTTAATAACATGTACCGATCATATTCGTAGTCGTCGGCACCAGGATTGTTCTCGCATCTGTTTCCGCTCCAATTGACCTTAATTCAGGAGCAACATATGTCATGCCATGGCACAATGTTACAAGTATTCAGGAGCAACATATGTCATCCCATGGCACCATGCAACGAGAACATGGCAAATGTAGATAAGCAGTGTGTTAAGAATTATTTTCAATCGAGATATACTCAATATCACAGACTATCATTCACTGATAACTTTTTATAATTTGGCCAGGTATCGTTTGCTGAAATCACACAAGCCAACAAAGTACAAGATATTTAGAGGCATGGACAGACATTAGCAAAAGACAGAAGACTATGAAAATAAATGTACCCGTCAACACTCTGGAGGAGAAGCAGTGAGCGAATGTGCTTACACGATTGCTTTATCAGTAGTGTATGAATGACAACATGGATTTATCGCATGGCACCCTACTCTCAGCCAATCAGAGCTCGAGAAAAAGCTCGGCCTTTTTCCCATATCACCTCAAACGCACAGTTTGCCATGCGATAACTGCAACCGTGTCGATATATCACCGAGAAACAACTTCACTTGAGATGGTCCCTCACAGAGTACCGCTGCTCTAGCATGGCAACACTACGGAGGTTCTTAATATCACGCACACTTTATAAGTCTTAAAACGAAGGTTTTCTCAAGAGTCATTTGCTTGCCAGCCGCTAATCTAGTTGCGTAACGCTCATCGGGAAGTCACGGTATTATCCCATCTCCCCGGAATCATGCTGAGGCGCGAAATTGTAACACCTGCTTAGCGGTGTCTTCTGGGCTACAGTGTTGCTAACATCAAACAACGTCGAAGTCGGCGGAGCTCTGATTGCCGGAGTTGGGAAGGTTCTGCAAGTCTCACACAACAAACTATCGAAGCATATTCTAATCAAATAATAAACAAACAAGTATAGAAAGAAAAGTATTTATCTAATCATCAATAAAACCATGCGATAACATACTTATCGCTATGGCACCTACACGCGATAATCATGCATGACGCTGTCGATAATTAGCGTGAGTGTAGGGTGCCATGCGATAAAAGACCTTAAAGACCACCTTTCTGAACCCATGAGTTTGCATTTAATGGGATGCAGATGGAGTGGAGAAGGGGAGCGTCTCGTGGATGTTGATATCACTGTACCAGAGGGTTAACCAATGGACACAGAGGCTGCGGTCAAGATGACCAACACAATAACAGCGCAATTAACATGGTATACTGTACCATCAAATAATCATGCATCTTCTTATCACTTACTATGTTCATAAATACCTTTTTGAGCATGTTCGCATAAGAAGCTTTTGATAAAACGACTGCTGCAACCGATGTACTATACTTCAAATATAGATCCATCTCTGGCATTTCTGATGTGATTGATTAAATCACACCCGAGCAATATAAGACAATTTAGGGTGTTATCTGGTCCATGTGGTTATGTTTTGTTTGCATCAGCGACCACATGACCTGTCGATGCTGGGATGCTTCCCATTCTGACCCCATTCATTGATATAAAAACACTCTTATCTCTCATTTACAAAAATAATAGATGCATATCTGCCATTTTGAGATGCTGCTCCCTGTCGTATATACCGCGGTTGTAGTTTAAAACAAGTGCAGTAGCTTCAGACAATCAATAGATTACAACAATGAGGGACAGATGACGATTAGAAGCAAGAGATGATAACTTATAGCCACTAAATAACCAATATCAAATGTTATAACCTACAATTAAAGCTAATTGTGGTGTGCCTGAATATATGTTCAACGAGATAACGATATTGAACTGTTATGATATATGCATTGTATGTTTCAATGTGACGAGTAATGGTCGGTTTTTATGATATTATGGTAGCTATGAAATTTATATATATATATATATATATATATATATATATATATATATATATATATATATATATATATATATATATATATATATATATATATACTGATTTATATTTAGATATACGTATATATCTACATATATTTGCATAAAAAATATTCATATATACTTGTATATATATAATATATATGTATATATATGTCTATATATATGTAAACAATAATAGTTATATATTCCTTCATAAATATACATACATATATATAAGTATATATTCATATATATATATGCTGATATATATGTATATATATATGTATACAATCATATATATATATATATATATCAATATATAAAAATATTTACAATATATGTATATGCATGCATATATATATATATATATATATATATATATATATATATATATATATGTATATATATGTGGATATGTATGTATTTATATATATATATACATTTTGTAATCCAACTTAAATAGTGAATAGCACTTCACATCATATCTCATAACAAAGCAGATAACAGAAACAAGTTTAAGCGAAAAATGCACGGTCTTATATATATTGTGCAGTTACTTCTAACACGTAAAGCAATACGACCTGCTACTATCGCACGATCCAGTTTCATTTTATTGGTTATATAAGGGCGAAGACTACAAATAATCTGGAATGTTCTGAGGTAATCAGCACGCGCATTACTTTATGAGTGTCAGTGCACACATTCCTAAGAGATAACATAAAGACTGAAGAATGTTTCCGGTGAAACAAGTGGCTGTGAAATGCAGTGTGCAGAGTTTACAACTCCTTACATATCCGAACAGCCAATCCACCACCGTACGAGTGTTTGAATTGACCTCATTCATTATGCGTTACCAGGCGATTATTTGGGTTTCATGTATCCCGATTAAAGCGCTCGAGGCTGTGTAATATACTGCAATGGTTCTCAGGGCGTGCTACATAGGAATGGAATTGTTATATGCAATAGCATAGGAGTGTAGTTACATGCTGCGCAGGTTATAATACAACGTTGACATCTTACGACTGTTAGGCGATTAGTTAATGTGAGTTCAGTATATCTAACAGATAAGGGAAGCTTTCTTGTTGTATCACATCTCACACTTTCTTTGTGCCAATGCATTTTTGTAAAAAAGAAAATTCTGCTTGATCCCAGATGTTTTATATCACGTTAAGTAAAGTAGACCCATTTCAACACAAGTGTCTTCCGAGGCTGCACACGTTTGTATTATGAGGGTAGAAATGGGTCATGACTCACATTTCGTTAACCTCTATTACTATTCATAAACCTCCTATATTTGTTGCCTTTGAACTGCTAGTATCAGATTTTATGTGAAGGTCTTATTTCTCTTGAATACAGGTGTAAGCGGGGAAGAGTATTGTGGAACTATTTACCACATCCGAGTTGATTACATAACGCAAACACCGGACCGTTCATTTTATTTGGCTTTGAAAGTAAGGATGAATTGATTGATGCATGGTAACTGCGGTTTGTAGAAACATAACGATAGCGCGATAATGATTATACTGTTACTGTTTATGAGGGAACATGAAGTTAGTATACTGATTCGTGGATATATCTGCTAATAGGATTGTGTTGTCATGCTGGTCTTTTCAGTGCATTACAGAAAGATGGCTTTATTTCCCCATTAACTAAGAAAAATATATATGATCATGAGACAGCTCATAGTGTCATATAGACAGTTCCTCTACATATATTGCCATGGCTTATTACAATGTAAGTACTTTCAGCACTTGCTGTGATACATCACTCATGATATTGCTGTCTCAATAAAAGGGAGTCTTGAGTCAGTCACAAAAATCATAGACACATCAATGCATTTAGATAGAGGCATGATATATCAACAATGATAATCCTTTGAATAAGTTGATCATTCTAACAACTGCTGTAAATTTAAATGTCCTATAACAATAGGATATATACAATAAGATACTTTTCATTTGCAAATCTTACCGCTTGTCAACGCTTAGGGGATGTTGTGATGTGGCACAGTGTATTGTACGAAACTTGCTTTCTGTTCGTCAGCAGCTGAGGAAAATCATAGCAAATTGACGACAATGAACGTTTTTGCCACATGGATTATCAATGAAGAGCCTTAATACGCTGACTGTATCATGAGTGTTATTCATGTTATGTTGATATGAGACATTACATTATGATAACGGTTTGATGCACCTCTTATGTTGGGTCGTCGAAAGTTATTCTTGGAAGAATGCACTTTTCTAAAACAAATATGCTTAATATCATCACGCGAAATAAGCATAATTTGTTAGAAACAGACATCAGACATCAGTCATATAGAAATATGACAGCATTTGATATATCCTGATAATCCATTGGGGTTTTATATACTAAAGGCACCGCTTATGCCGAATAAAACGCATTTCATCCATTTTATTGTAATTTATTTATAAAAAGCACTGCATAGCGCAATTAACATTTCCTGTGACATTTAAGCGCAGAACGTCACTTATGAGTATAACATGAATGACGTCCTTCTGACTGTAAATGTTTCTTACATTATATACGCCATTGCCTTTATTGAGATATCACTCTTTGAATCATAGATAATATACCCGAAATGTTCCATTGCTTATATCAATATAAATTGTATGTATCTAATTGAAGATCAATACGTTTGTTTACTTGAGTCTATTGACATGCATGACGAGGTATTCGTTTACGGATCACTACTATCAGCGTACCACGTAATTGCATATGCGATCTCAACAGTACGTGCGGATGAATTGCAAACATGGAACCCTCACCTCTACAATATATACTAGGGTTAAATAATTGTTGCTGTTTTTGTTGTGAGCTTGTCTACAACAGTTATGCACATATGATCTGACATGATACATTATTGTTCCTTCTGAGATCGATTTGTAAAACATATGAACGCAAGTTTGATTATTACAAGAACCATAAAATTGACGAGTTAGTGACAACCTCTGCAGTTGCTAAACCAGAAATCAACTAATATGCATAAAATGGGGTTGAATGCCTTTTGGGTCTCCTACTGGTGATTCGATCAGCACCGCACGTCGTGTGGTGGCGCTGACGGGGATATTTGCATAATCTTAAAGCATCCTTCTGATACTTGTACATGTATATCACCCACTTCAGACGTACGTACCGATTATAAATGCTTGCATTACCGTGCTTGAACTTAATGAGATGGCAACACATATTAATATAACAATAGCAAGTTTAGTTGCTTAGCGGTGGCTGACAAAAACCAACAGTAATCGTCTGATCTCACATAATTAAAGCTTCACTTGATGAGAATATATCAGGCGATGACTGTGATGATATGATGATATAATTAATAGGTCCGTTGCAGTGTAAACACTTCCTCAGTAACTTTCCAAATGAAATAACGATATAGATAAACTAAAAGGAATATCACTATACCTGCTTCTTCAATCGCCGTCAAACCGACCTGGCTTCACGCCAGATAATACGGCAATTAATGATTTGGAATTATGTGTGCTGGTTAGTACCCAGTACATGATATCCAGCTAAGTGTCATATTTTTTAACATGTAATACGTAATGTAATAAATAGAAACATATTGGCATATATCTGGTACAAAGACGTACACCTGCTCCTTATTGTGTCAACATTACGTGAAATACGCAAGTGCTCTGACGTCATATATTCAACTATATTCCAGGCATGGACACTACACCTCTGTTTGATGAGAACTACTATAGACTTTTACCAATTTAAACATAACGTAGCAAGATCAGTAACAATGTCCAAAGCAGCTAAAGCAGACCTTGCATCAACTGGTTATTTTAATACTATGACGCAGTCTTTCATCTTGTGTGGTGGGCGCTAAAAGGAATCAATAATCTTTTTATCAAAATAATCGTTGCATTAAATTACTGATTAATACTAAACATTGTAAACTGGCAAACAAGAAACTTATGGTGAAGACGAACTTTATTGTTGTTTTAGTGTTGTAGAAGCCTAATATGTATATTCATATGCTGTGTCGAGTAACACAAAAAAGTTGGGGTGTCAGTCGAAATCCAACTACTCGATTGATTCCTTGTTAAGTACAGACGACTGTCTTAGGCTCTAACACTGCCATTCAAATAGCAACGTTCACATGCGAGACCTAGCTCTAGGAGACCTAGCTCTAGGAGACCTAGCTCTAGGAGACCTAGCTTTATAAATCATCTTTAGAATAAGCCTTATGTATTTACGCCATGTAGCAATAAAGTGTTTACATGTATACATATTTGTAAAGCGCCTGCTACCATGGAATAATCCAGCGCGAAGGCGCTGAAACTGGCAGCTAATTGTTTTGCAAGTAACACATCAAATTAGATACAATCAAGCACTGATTAAAATACAGAAGCAGAGTTTTGTATGTAATGCGAATTGTTGCAGTTTTTCAGGCATGATGGGCTCTATATACATTACCGTTAAATTTTAAATTGACGTTTGTATCACATTGAGGGATATTGTAGCATAGAAACATACTTACTAAGAATATTATGGTGTCAACAGCAGTGGGCGAAGACAGGGATATAGCTTCGTATTGTCAACGCCCGTTGCTAACTACAGTCTCGCGAAGGATTGGTACATTCAGGTTTAATTTGCCAATTAAATGAACAGTAGGTATGAAATCACTCAACATGGCCAATTTCACAAAAGCACCTCAGTCGGAAACTAGACATGCAAATGAAACAGAGCTTTGCGACGTTACACCAACTTGCATTTTTGTTGTTTGCATGCATTAGCATTTTACAACTTAAATAATGCTTGAAGCGGGCCTTATTAATGTTGAAACACAATAATTTAGCGTCATCTAATAATATTAACGATAAAGCCATTGTATGAATAATTAGAAGCTAGCATGGGGATGAATGAATGTGATAGATGTGTTCGGGAGAATGGCATATTTAAAGCTGAAAACGCCATCATCACGACAACATATGGCTACTGTTTGGACACAAGATAATTGAATAACAATAGGCGTAGGGTTCACAGCAGTTATTTTATAATTCGGTCAGTTGCTTAGCATTGTCGTCAAAGAGTTAATACCGGGCCTCTAGTCAACCGTTAACTATATACACACCAAACCTCCAAATAATGCATTATATTGGAATTTCTTGTATAAGTATTAATTACGTGTAAAATAATATATTTACCAAGGCCTCTCCATTTGCACTATTAAAATGAACGAGATGGGGTAAACATAATATTGAGCATCTCGAACTTGTTTGTTTGCAATGCTTGATGGGACGATATGACAGCCCTGCCTCATTCGTACTGCAGCTTGAGATAGTGGCTGCTTTAATCTACTACAAAGGCCAGAAGATCCTAATGTAATGCTTTGAGTAAGAAACACCTTCTTTGACATCTTATATTTTAATGCTTAAGTTCAACCAGCAACAATATTTAAATGCTGCTGAGCAATGATTCATCTGTTACCCAATGTCACAGTTTAACAGTCATTTACATAGCTACTTGAACAATTGCTGATCCACGGCTATTTGAAAAGACTTGAATATACAATACGCAGCTGTCTGTATTTATCACAGTTAACGTCAATACCAGCAGCTTACACGGATGAAAAGTTAGAGCTTGAGGAATGCGCGAATGTGATTGAGTTTACGTGAGTGCACGTGGATATGCTGACACTCACTGAATGTGTTATATATACTCGTATATATACAAGCGATATGATTGTAGGCAACAGCAAAATCAATGAATGTAGATCCATTCAATCTTTAACGATGGTGCATCTACGACTTGACATTAGTTCAGCAATGAATAGCGAAGAACATTACAAAATATGCATTACACACGATTCGGTGGCTAGGGCAATGTAATGGCCGATATATATCATCGTCTTGCATGAATTTCGCCCTGTGATTTTGTAACCAGTATAATTGACCATCGCACGCCTTTGTGTGATTGAAAAGCAACAAACGATGAGTTGACTGTATATTTAAATCGTATCGGAACCATCTGTTGCAATGATGAACAATTTGCCACTGCGCCGTCGCAGCTTGTGCCATGTGCTATAATTATCGTCGTACACGAACCCATCATTGACACTGCTCACTGAAGAGTCAACTCTGAGTGTTTCTTGATTTTGCGGAACCATCTTAATGTGTGCAAAGTGCTCCTTGCCTACGCGAAACGAATTCAAAATATTTGCCTCTATTCGTCAAGCTGCTTTGATCGAGTTGTGACTGCATTCATATCATGTAATATTCTAGATTTATGGTCGACTTGGTCGATCACAGACATCTCCTATATCGCAGTATGCAATCCACATTAGACAGCCACGGTGAGATCGATGGCGACTGTAACTACCGACCGACTATGAGGATATCTCGGTGGTGTCAAAATAACACATCGAAGCAAGCAACTTCCAAGCTGAAATCAATTATAAAACCCACATTACAAGTTGGACGTGACATACTCCGGTGGCTGCCCTTTATCGCTTTGATATGACTGTGAACTTTGTAGCATTTGCACCTCAGATACATCTATCTATCCGATTGACGTAAATCGGTGCTATTGCTATCAAAATATATTTAACCATCTATTATTATTCAAAGAACAGTACCGTATTAGTAAACAGAAATAAGAAAGGTCATACGATCTTTTGAGGTCAGCATAGCAAATCATAAAAAAACAAACCCTAAAGTATATTACGGCTATTCAAGGTCAAACCTGAAAACTACAGAAATCTCTATCAGCGGTGATGTATTAGCATGAACACATGAATGACTCAGCAATAGAAGTTACAGAGTGATAATTAATGGCATAGAATCAGATAAGACAAGGTCTATTAGTGGTGTAGCTCCAAGATTGGCCCTGGAACCCGTTCGTTTCTTAATCTCTATGTATGATCTAGACAGTACTGTTGACATAATGTGAAAAACATTTCAGGTGACATCAAACTTGACTCCAGATTGTGGACTAAACACCAGGCATTAAACTTACAACAAAGCTTACATAACGCGCTAAATCGGGAAAATGACTGATACATGCTGTTTAATATTTTTAAAATGCAAAGTACTGCAAATAAGTCTGCCAAACGAAAAGTTTAAATACCGAATGCACCAGATGAAAGTCCAGCAAACAATTATATGCTACAGCAGTAAAGGCTAATACAGTTCAGACGGACGTTCACTAGTCGCTCTAAGGGAGTTTCATCATACTTTTTAAGGCACTTGTAAGACACCAACTCGAATATGCAATTCAGGCGTGGTCATCATCCCCTCAACGTAACATAGATATATAAGAAAAAGTACAAAGGCGTGCTACCAATGTCGCAGCCTGTAAGTTTGAGTTAGGTTACGTACAAAGATTGTGTTTGTTAGAACTGATATCTCGTGCAACACGGCGTATCCATGGGAAACTCATACGGGTGTACAAAATCTTCAATGGATTAGATCATTTTAGTGGTGAAATGCTTTTTCAGCATCAGAGCGATGAGAATTGATGACTTCGGCGACAATTGTACACATCGACAAACGTATGGTTAAGACATAATAATGAAAAAAAGAATAGTGTATCAACTAAGATAGTTTCAGCCAGTTCATTGAACGCTTTTAAAAACCAACTCGATATGTATTTAAAGGGCAACGTTTAGCTGTAGTCAATTGTGTCCTTAGGATGGCCAAATAAGCAGATACGAGTCTGTTTGAAAGGGCGGTGTTTCACACGTCTCGGCAGAAATAGAGCATTACATTTGCATCGCTGAAGCAGAAAAATGATTTAAAGGATAACACTTATACAAAGTATATTGGCATGAAAATATTGTTCCACCATTACAGTACATAAAGGTAAATGTTGCCATCTATGTCAGTTGTGTATTCATGATTGTAGTTACAATGTATTCCTATTTCGCGCACGAACACTCCGATCCTTCTTGTATAGTGTAGTTGCCTTTGTTTCCTATCTAACATATGTTTTGAACATTGTGTGCCGCTCTGTGTTTACTGGGTAGTTCGTAATCTGAAAGCTGTCATAATCAATGTTCGCAGTGATATATATAACTATATGCTATTTAGCACTTGATGTACTGCCGATGAATTGAAACAGAATACGGAATCGTATATATTGCTTTGCGTCATATTCTTAAACGGGATACGTCTGCTCATTTCGAGATTTCCATTTGCATGTTCTATTACTTGACTGATTAGTTACATTGGCTTGCGGCTGCAATATTGCACGTTACCGGATAAAATGATGTCCGTGTGGTGTTATATTTTGCTGTTATGTATGTAGGATTTAATTAACATTGCTATTTCATTTTTTTTTGTCAGCAGCCAAATTAAATTTTGTCGTCTTAGTAGAGAATATACGACCTGTGCCATTGGAATGACTGTTAAGATGTGGGCAATGGTATCTTTATCAATAATGTACAATTAAAATTCAATGGGTGAAAGGATCGACGCTGAAGGATACATTTACGCTATGCACAACAGCTTTGTGGCTTTTTGTTCTTTCCATGATCATCAAGCTGTGGTCAATTTAGATTGACCCTCTACTTCAATTTCTTTGTTTATTGACTAAGTAAATTTGGAGAAGTTTTTCCGTTTGCATAATGGCACCGCGACAAGGCCCGCAAACGTTGTGATATACAAAAGGAGGGAAGACAAAGTCAAATGCAAGGCAGACAAAGGAAAAGGCAAAGTTTATCTGAGATCAGCCTCTCCCTAACACAAGAAGGCCTAGCGGACGGCTTCACTAACCCAGCCATCGATGTCTATCTTGAATACGATAGTACAAAGGGAACATTGATGCTACTGTATGGGCAATGATTCATTAACCAGGACAATCACTCATAATGCGATGACAAAACGAGAAGCATAGATCTTGTCGGCTGTCACTACGTCGCTTAATGTATTTTGTTCTTATCCATTTGTATCAAGGCAGCCTCTCTATGTGCTATTCTGTTTGACTTAAATTGTCAGATCACGAAATGTATTGCGCACATATATAATGCATGAGAGAGTATTTGTGTATGTATGTGGCTGCGTGTGCGTTTCAGTGTTTATTCCATTAGGTGTACGCCTGCGACATTGCCTTAGCCATTGTGCTGTAGCACTCACGGGCGCTGCGCGGTATTAACAACGTACAAAGGACCGTATGAATGTTATATGTGTTCCTCAACTGGATTGTTCAATCATTATATCATGGCCTAGGTGATTCGAGTGAGCATCAGCCACTGTGCAAGGTTCATATACGTTACAATCTTTGTCATGCTCGCTATTATGTTTGAATTATGTCCAAATCGTGATATACAAATCATTTATAGGGGACAATTTAGAAACAATTTGAAGGTACAAAATATCTCAGAACTTGCGGAGGTAAATCGTCATTTAACTAATAAAGGGTAATTATTAGGTTCATTTTAATGGCTTTTGTGACATTTCAGAAAATGCCGTCCTATTTTCTGATGTAGGACACAGTAAAGCAAGTCCCCTGTTAATCACTCCAACAATCGTTCAGCCCATTTAAGATAAGCACATTCAGCAATTACTCGTTGCCGTTTAACGAATATAACTGTGTCCTTGGTCTTTGTCATTCGTGCAATTCACGAACGTGTTGAAATAATGAAAAGAGGCTTTCTATGACGTTCCACGCAAGCGATATATCTATTGCTAACTAGTAGCGAACAGAAAATAATGCATACAATTAGATATAAGAAAAGTGTCAGAGGTTCGGAATTTAGCATAACTAGACGATTGTAATATAAACGCCAATGACAATAACAGGTTCTCTAAAACACCCGCCACATTCCTCTACATCATTGCTGATGGACACCCCTATGTATAGTAATTCAAAAAAGGCATATTCAATTCGTTTATTATACCCTTTACATTTGATCTCACTGCTCTTGAAGACAACCCCGCACCCCGACTATGGCCTTCCCAACATCGCGCGACGATATTATTTTGGCCCAGCATCAAACTTTTACAATTCCTTTGAGTTTTGATAACAGTCGCCATGTCCTCCTGTCAAAGTATGCCATGCTTTAGGACCATTCATAATCATGGTCGTTTAAAACAGCATTACATTAATCTTGCACATACTTCCGCGGACTCGACTGATCAGAGCAGGATTATATTGGTGAGTTAAATTTGGGACCGTTAACAAGTTGTACCTGTTGTTCATGTATTTGGTGTAGCTGTGTGTTTTAGCAATTCCTTATCCGCGGAAGTAAATCTAAAGTAGTGTTTACTTATTGCAGACACGGGGCTGACAATGAGGCCACTGGTCGGTCAAGAGCTGACACTGAGGCCACTGGGCGCTCTCAAGTTTTGATATAAATAGTATAGTTGGTCTTATTCTTGAAGTATTCCATAAAAGCCTATACAACGTCCAGTCATAAATCTCTCAACCGGAAATCAAGCTATTGCCCTTCTGCTTTTACATTCATATTTTCCGTGTACTGCTGCAGTCAGGCTAATGTTCGACGTATATCAACTTTGCACTGGGCATTGCTTATGCTAATATTACACAGTTAAACAAAGCTGCTTTTAGAGTGTTGTAAATTGGCGAATTTGAATGAAGACGAAAGGACTGTGGCGTATATGAAGGCCTGTTTGTGAGAGTGTACGTCAATATATCAGCGTTAGTGAGTATGTGTGTAAGAGCGAATAGGTTTGTATATTTATGGGTGTGTGTCAGCAAATACATACATGAATACAAACATACATTCATACTTATATTCATACATACATGCATACATACATACATACATACATACATACATACATACATACATACATACATACATACATACATACATACATACATACATACATACATACATACATACATACATACATACATACACATACATACATACATACATACATACATACATACATACATACATACATACATACATACATACATACATACATACATACATACATACATACATACATACATACATACATACATACACATACATACATACATACATACATACATACATACATACATACATACATACATACATACATACATGCATACATGCATACATACGTACATACATGTAAACATACACAAATACATACATAAATACACCTATATACTGACAGACAGACAGACAGACAGACGATACAGACAGACAGACAGTCAAAGAGTCATATGTCATGTGGAGTATGCCGTTTTCAATGTAATCAGTCGTCATATAGATTTCTGTGCTACGGTGTTCTTTTGTCTACAGCTTAATATATTGTTCATGTTAAAGTTTCTCAATTCTATGTTCAGGCCATTAGAAGCCAATTGTATCTGTGTACGGTTATGAATGATATGATTCCATACCATGATTTTATCAATTAACGATGCAGTCAATGGTTAATTATCGCCTGCAAAAAGGTATAGTTTTGCTATATTTTACCTTATAAGCAGGTTACTTAATCACAATTTTATTTACCGCACAATGTTATCGCGCATTTAGTGCTCTTGGTTTTATCGACAAGAATGAGTCGTATATTGTACTGCCTGCAACATAATTATATTTTTTTCTCCAGCCTAAGTTTTTCGTGCTTTTCTCCGGAATGGTTGGACATATCAAAATGAAACTACCGATCGAGTTTGACGCGCATGCGCAGTGTTGGAGGATAATGGGATGTATTTTTCTTCTATTTTTTCCCCAATTTTCTGTAACTATCTCCTCCATAACTATTGCAGTTACAAACATATGAATTACATGGTTGTAACACGCAATTATCGTAGCATGGCATAGGCGGAAAAAATACTTGTTTTCTCTTTTTGTACTTCGTATAATGACATGTGTTTCAGAGTACCTATCGCGATTTTTGCTACGAGTTCTCTCCTCGCTGATATCTCTGAAACGGCTGTATTTACGCACATGAAATTTTGTCAGTATTTAGAACTTGGCCTCGTGCTAATGATTGTAACAAGATTTTAAGCATTCACAGTAAAAAAACGCGTAGTCAGCTTAGCGAGTAGGCTTTCTGCAGGTCATGTCTAAGTAGGCCAAACCTTACGTAATTGACCAGAGGCATTCATCGCTTTCCACGGCTGTGCATTGACTTGGCTAAGGGGTCATGTCAAAACATCTGCTAAGGGGACACGTCAAAACATCTAGGCGGCAGCAGCTTGTGACATCTATCCGAAAAAAGTGCGCGTTACCAGCTCCCCTCGCTGACATAAACGTGTGCGGCGCATAGGGTGCCTTAACACCAACCTTATGTTGTGTAAACAAGGCGCAATCGCAGTTCCGATTGCTGAACTAATAGGTCAAGTATTCATTTTGTTTAGAGATAACATTTGTTCGTGTAATATTGTTGATACCGTATTGCTGGTCGTCCAGACTTGCCGTTGGAAGACATGCCGTTGGCGCTTGTGGCAATCTAGTTCCTGTCGAAACACCACGCGTCCAACGTTCTCATGGTTAAATTTCGTTCTCCTAAGTCAGCATGGCATGTCATACTCTATTCGCATACAATACTCCTCGCGGGACAAACTATCACTATAAGATTGACTGGGTTGATACCCTCTATGAGCACTAATCTTAGAATCACTTGTTGACGTGGCCTGCGGTAGAAAAACACACCATCTGGTCGGATGGTCGATCCACTAATTAACAATAATTTAACCCTCTGTTTCCGTGAAGTCCAGCATTTCTCGTCTGAGTCCAGGATCGGATCTCGATATATATATCCGATATATATATATATCTATATATATATATATATATATATATATATATATATATATATATATATATATATATATATATATATATATATATATATAGAGAGATATATATATATATATATATATATATATATATATATATAGATAATATCTATATATATATCTATATCTCTATTATATATATATATATATCTATATATATATCTATATCTCCCCCTAAAAAATATATATATCTCTCCTCTATCTCTATCTCCCTATGCATATATATCTATACATGAATCTATATATAGATATATCCCCTCTATATATCGATATTAATATATATTTATGTAGATATACATATATCTGTAGATCCATATATTTAAATATATATATATATATATATATATATATATATATATATATATATATATATATATATATATATATATATATATATCTCTATATATATATATATATCTCTATATATATCTATATCTATATATATATATATATATATATATATGTGTGTAGATATAAATATGAATGTGACTGATCCGGGTGTATAATATTGCATGAGGTAGAATGCTTAACATATAGCATCTGTGCTATAAAAACCATGACTAAGATTATTATGTAATATGACAGTAGCTAATATTGAATGTTTTCAGCTGGACAGCTGATGTGGCCTCACGTAAGTTGTCTGGCGTGATCTGACCGTTGCAGGTATCCTAAAAGTAAGTGTGGAAATATTTTATGAAGTGTTATATTGGGAAAATAAATAACCAGCATCTGTATACTGGGTCTCTCTATCTTCTAACTGCCTTGCTCTCCAAGCTTCCATTCAAATTCAGTTCTCTAATAAGGATGCAATTTGAAATGCATTATCATATATATATAGAGCTCTGTTAAAGTTTGGGCCCATGTACTGTGAATATGGAAGAAATTCTATTCTGAACCAACCAGATATGTATATGTCCACAAATTTACCCATATATGTTTCATTAATATAGATATCTATGTCAGATGTGAGCTTGGGAACCTATCAGAGACCACTGCCTGAATTGACCATAACTAAAGTGGGTGTGTACTTGGCACAAATGGATTGCCTTGACACAGTCGGTTTGTTTGCTTGTATCGAGAGACATTATATGATGAAATATTTTTCAATTTTGTACCACAACCATACCGTCATTTTTAGAACATAGTCATCAAATGAAAAATTAAATGGTTCGGAAAAGTCACACAATATGCAGGTCACATAATGATATGCAGTATACAAGCATTGTTCCTCATTGTTCACATCTGAATTAATGCATAGTCTGTAATGTGTCAATTATATTAATTTTACAATGCATATTGTAAAATGTTTTGTTTATTACATACGGAACCAGCAGCCCAAGCAAGTACCAGTTATGCCACAAGTCTGACTAGAACAACAAGCCTTGTAGACCCCAGACTTAAACAAAAACAACTTGATTTCTAGTGACTGGGAGTCAGATAAGGATGTCTCGAGCAGAACATGCATCAAAGATACAAGTGAGTATTTTTCATTCCTCTGTGATCTGTTAACTAGTGGCAAGGTATAAACCAAAGAAAGGGTGTTTTTGCATTATAAATGAATTCTAGTTAAGTGACCTTCATATAAAAGGCACTATCTACTGCATGGTCTATAAAGGCCTGTGCTATATTATGAAAATCATTACAAGTCTGCTATAAATAGTCTGCTATAATAGCGAAATATGACAAAAATATATCAATGCACATGCAGACCGCTTCCAATGGGATACAAGGCAGACCCAAGCTCTACAACTTGCCTTCAGAAGATATATTCAGCTCCCCAGTCTAAGGAAACTACTCCCAGGTATGGTATATATACTTCAGAATATATTATATTAATCAGGATAAATTTGACAGAAAGATCATTTCCAGTATATCTTTTATGGTAGTTGTCATATATTTTATACAATTGTTGCACAATTGTGGTGTAGGCTGAATTGTTATTTAAGCTTGTAGATTAGCCATGCACTGCCATGTGATGTTTCATAATTAAGTAACTTTATCTGATGCTTTATCAGTAAGTTATATCTTCTATTCTAAGCACTGCAGACAGATTATTACAAAAGTTGTAGCTTCACTGACTAAATGTACAATTTGTGTAGCTCTACAATAATGTCTCTTATTGTTCTGTGCATCTTTCTGAAGATGTCCTGGTCAATCTAAAACCTGCTGAGGTGCTGCAATCTTGTGATGAACAGCAATTTAGTCTGTAAAACATTTCAGGTCACCATTTTATACAGAATGCATGTGACATTATTCATATGACACTACCCTCACACCCAACCTCACTTTGACACCTGGAGTTGTTCTACATCATTCAATAAGAATAATGGTAGGTTAAAGCTGTTCCAGCAAGGAAGACTACCTAACATTCTGTGGGATGACCCATCAATCTGCACCACACATCTCTTGCCTCAAGTTTAGGGTTGAATAATAGAACTGTTATGTCTGGAATAGTGGTGGCAAGTAATTTGCTTAATATTTGTACATGTTGATTGTTTCAGGGAGGAAAGAAGTTCTTAAGTCAAAGTTGCCAATGGGACGTTCCCTGCTTAAAAGTTGGGAAAAAATTATGAATGAGCAGCGCAAGTTCCAATGGGCCTTGTACCACCTCTAAATTATGCTTGAAATGTCATCAACTAAGCATAATTGTAATGAGCAGTGCTAGTTTCAAATGGATGTACCACAAACTCTTAATTATGCTTGAAATGTCAATAAACATTCATAATTGTCATACAAGTGACCTTTTTAATCACTATATAGTTGACATATATATATTCATATATATATATTTATATAATATATATATATATATATATATATATATATATATATATAGATTTATATTTATATATATATATATCATTTAATATATATATATATATTTATATATATATATGTATATATATATAAATATATATGTATATAAATGTATATATATATATGTATGTATATTCATGTAGATGTATATATATATGTAGATATGTATATATATGTATATAAATATAATAAAACATATATATAAATATATATATATTCATATATATCATTGATATATATATATATACAGATATATATATATATATAAAATATATACGAAGTTATATATAAAACAATACATTTACATATATATAGTGATATATATATATATATATATATATATATATGAATATATATCTATATAGGGTTATAAATATATAGATATATATATATATATATACATACACATTATATCTTTATATATATATGTATATATATATATATATCTATATATATATATATCGATATAAATATTTCAATATATAAATATATATATATATATAGAGATAGAGATATATATATATATATATATATATATATATAGGTATATATGTATATAAAAATATATAAATATTTTCCATTCATATTTATGTCGAGAGATATATAGATATATATAGATATATAGAGATATATAGAGGGGTGTGTAGATATAAATCTTTACATATAGATATAGATATATATAGATATAGAGATATATAGAGGGATGAATAGAAAAAGAGTCTCTATAGATCCCTAGAGATCCCTCTCTATATATAGATAGGGATTTAGGATATATTTAGATAGATTTATAGAGACATATATATGAGGGGGGGCGATATACAGTTATAAAATCTCGAGAGATATAGATATATATAGACATACAAATATATATATGTATACATATAAATATATATATATATCTATATATATATTATAAATATATATATAAATATATATATAATATAAATATATATATATATATATATATTTATATGTAAATATATATGTTTGTATATATATATCTATATATATGTATCGATATATAAATATATATATATATATATATATATATATGTATATATATATATATATATATTTACATTCATATATATGTAGATATATATATATATATATATATATATATATTTATATATACATATATGAATATAAAAATATATATATATATATATGCGTATATATATATATATATATATTTATATATATATATATATATATATATATATATATATATATATATATATATATATATATATATGTGTATATATATTTATACGAATGCGAATTTTTTGATACAATCGACCTACTATTTTGGCACACAGTCATATCTTGGCACACGATCTGAGTGCCAAAATAATCAAGAGCTTTTTGAATGCCTTGTTCTGCAAATGTTTATTTAAAATTTGTGTTACCTGGTAAATTATTTCCTTTCACATTCATCCATTGCAGGATTTAAACCCTTGCATCGCGCAGGTGGTAGTTCGGGACGTTTGGTACTCCGCATTTACTCTGCTTGTTTCTGGTTATTATCCGATATATCATAATCCCAACTTCTGATATATTGCTTAGAATTACTTCCTTCACAAATATATTCCATCCACGTGACATTCGACAGAGGGAATTAAAAATATATATATTTTGTCTCGACGTTTTCCAATGATATATATTCGCCCAGAAAACCGAAGCGCTTCGGCTGATCGGATAATTCGTAAGGCACCTCGTGCTTTGAGATGAAGTTGCGTTGCGGGCCGAGAATATCTTACGATTTGGTAAGCAATAACCACAACTTTTGAATATATTATTGCGTTATTTAAAACTCTTATACCCAAGTCAACCAGATGATAGCGAGAAAATATATATAATGTCGCTTAAGTGTTTTCGATAACCTGGGTTCTTAGCCTGTGCTTTCTAATATCGCCCACTGTGACATTTTGTGATTGATCTAAATCATGACAATGCTGGTTCGATAGATTGGATATATTGTGCAATATACTCAATCTGACATATAAATGAAATCTGGTCAATGTTGAGGTACTTTACTTTAGCTATGTGGAGTCAAGGCGGCCTTGGCTAATCGCTTCGCCAAGTTATGTTGGTTAGTCGCGTTTGTCATAATGTATGTATGTATGTAAACATTTTTTTTCCAATCGTAAGGCGTCAATAATACGCAAAAACGGAGAGGTTTTGATTCGACCTTGATATGAAACTTATGTCAAGGTAATCGAATAAGTGAAAAACTAGTATCTCGAATAACTCCGTTAATAACTTATCATCAATAATTTTTAAGACTTTGATGTAAAATTATGAATCCTATACACAGAGGATGATGTTCATTGGCCTTTGAAGTCACTGTAGATAGCAAGCTATAGAGTAAGTAAATTGTTTAAGCAGAAAGGTTGGAAAATAACAAGTCCATGTAGAGCTATTTAACAACAATTTATATGTTGCATTTTCATTTCAGCATATCATTTTACCTTTATGGCAGTCCTGAAATAGATGTTTATGAAATTATCACTATGTATATTCTTGATCATTTCTGTATCAGTTACTGATTAGTCATGGATGCACCATAAATGGTATAAAATGGGATATGTGTTTATTTACTGCTAAAGGTGTCATGCTGATTCAAAAGTAACTCTTATCACCAACCTACCATTACATTGGGAAGCGTAAGTGATAGTATTATTGATTTCATAGAATCCACGAATGTTTGCACACTTATTCATAAATCCTCTAAATGCTTTTATTGAGAAACAGCCACTCACTAATAGCCATTGATATCACATAACCACCAGCAGCGTTATTTTGCTGTTCCCCACTAAAAAGCTGCTCTCGCGCTCTGAGTGACACGAGCGGCTATGCGCCTATCCAGTCCGCTAAGACCTCCAAACGATTCATATACCCCCAGACACCTCCGTATATTCCAGTGACCCAGTTAACTGTAGCGCTGTATGTTTCTAAACCCCGTACGCATCCTTCTTCAACGCGAGAATGATCTTCTGTCTTTACGCACCAGGCAACTATCATCCTACACCTATTCCACAGATCGATTATTATCGTTTACGTAGTAAGAATATCTCCTCGAATAACCCCCTCTTTGTTGTATTCTGAGTATCATGATAGAGTTCTTCCGTATTTGTTAAAAGATACGGGATGGAGAGAAGAGGAGAGTTTCCCAAACAATGTAGGTCAAATAGTTCATTGGGATGTTTCAATAAGCAGGGTTGATAGATTCAGCGGGATGACATAAAAACATTTTAAAGTATTTTAAGCATGGCAACAGTTTCTGTCACACACGCCAAATGGCTGTGAATCGTGCAAATGACTACAACAATCCAATTGAATTTGTAAATCAGGTTAATTCTATATCGACTAACTTAAAAAAACGTGACCTACTCAGATTCGCCAACCTTTGACAAAGTCGCAATATGAAATCTCCCAAGGACCCGGATCGTTGCCATAGCGCCGAAGCTATATGTGTTGAGAGATTTGTCTGGGTCAATAGCGATCGTAAAAATCAGGTACCTTCTTGACAAACTACCAAATATACATTATTCACACAGTATTCAACACTGTTGGATCATTGAATACCATATAATAACAAAACACTTGAAATAAAAACACATTACTACGATCGAAGCTACCAAATATCACTCTTCGACCCTAGCCATGATAATCTGGCTTCGAACTTTGACCCTAGATGAACGACAGATCGGCGAAATATAGAGCAAAAAACTGGGAGATGATTATTAAAGTCAAGTCACATAAAATTGGTAATCTGACAAATAATAATCATTAAAATTAGATTTAACTTATTTTGTCACAGCCCTGGTTAAGAATGATACGATTGTTACAGTATTTCGGCCAATTGCCGATCTCGGTTATCCGGGAACCTCGCACTACCCAGAATTCCCGGCGACCCCCCTGGCAACGCGCAGCACAGTGAAAACAATCAATGTGTATAGAATATTTATTTGACTCAGCGATATCAGCATTGGTTTAGTTTGCGGTTATTAACGTCGATAAAAACATGCTGAAAAGTTGCCGTGCATTCGGTTGTTCTAATACAAATTATGATCGAAAGAAAGAATGTCGCTCTTGAAGTTTCCGAACTTCCCGAAGAGACGGGAAAAGTTGGTCATTGCTTTGAATCGACAGAACAAAGACGGTTTGATCATGGACGACCAACTAAGAACTTGGATTTGTGGACATCATTTCATCACTGGTACTGTTCTACACTGTTTGTAGCGTATATCTGTTACATAATACTTTATTCTTAATCCAATTTGATGACATTTAACGTAAATACGGTTAATTCTGGTTGAACGACTTCATCATTAATGGCGCCATGTTTATATGTGTTTTAACTGTGTGTAATGTTCGACCGACGATGAGGACTTTCCATTCAACTGTGATATTCAATTTATATGGACATATGGTCAGACATAACCATAATGTATTGTTTACTGCGCTGTTTGGCAAGTTGTGATTGAAGAGACTAATCTAATGTTGCAGCACCATTGATGGTTTTAACTGCCCTGCATGATTTGCATGGTGGGTTTTATAAATTTATCAACGCATATCAGTGGCTGCATATCCACTGTCACTTGGTGTTTCATAAACTTAACTATTGCCAATTATCTTAATATGGTAGACCTCAAAGGTCAACGGGTCATCAGATTGCAATTATAAACAATACTTGGGGGTAGTCATATTTCTGATGTTGGATCTAAAATGTGAAGAGGTTGTCGATGTCATGACCAAATATCAATTACAATTTGAAGTCACAACATCACATGCATATTGGGCTGTTGCCTATCCAGGCAATGGCCAATGTGATGGTCTATCAAAAGAGGGAATAATTTGATGGTGCAAATACAGAGGGTCACCTGATACAAATAACACCAGTCATTAAATAAACAGCCTCTGAACTGCATAACTATTTGATTGCATAATCAATGAGCATCCGTGCTATAAAAACCATGACTATGCTTATTATGTAATTTGACAGTAGATAATATTGAATGTTCTCAGCTGAACAGCTGATGTGGCCTCACATAAGATCTGATCTTGGAATGTATCGTATAAGTGAGTGTGGAAACATTTTACGAAGTGTTATATTGTGAAAATAAATAACCAGCATCTGTTTACTGGGTCTCTATTTTCTAACCGCATTGCTCTCCATGCTTCCATTCCTATTAAGATATCTAATAAAGATGCAGATTGAAATGCATTGTCATTTATATAGAGCCCTGTTAAAGTTTGGGCCCCATGTACTGTGAATATGGAAGAAATTCTATTTTGAACCAATCGGATATGTATATTTCCACAAATCTACCCACATATGTTTCATTAATATAGGTACCTAGGTCAGATGTTAGCTTGGGAACCTATCAGAGAATACTGCCTGAATTGACCATAACTAAAGTGGGCGTGTACTTGGCACAAATGGATTGCCTTGACACAGTCGGTTTGTTTGCTTGTATGATGAAGTATTTTTCAATTTTGTACCGCAAGTTCAACCATACCGACATTTTTGTAACATGGTCCGATTTTTATCAAATTATCAATTAAATGTTTCTGAAAACTCACAAAATATGCAGGTCACATAATGATGAACAAATTTGTAGCAATGGCAGAAATATGCATTGTTTCTCATTGTTTACATCTGAATTAATGCATAGTCTGTTGTGTGTCAATTATATTAATTTTGCAATGCATATTGTAAAATGTGTGTGCTTTTGTTTATTAGATACTGAACCAGCAGCCCAATCAGGTACCAGTTATGCCACAAGTCTGACTAGAACAACAAGCCCTGTAGACCCCAGACTTAACGATGCCAACAAAACAACTTGATTTCTAGTGGCTCGGGAGTCAGATCAGGATGTCCCGAGCAGAACATGCATCAAAGATACAAGTGAGTATTTTTCATTCCTCTGTGATCTGTTAACTAGTGACAAGGTATAAACCAAAGAAAGGGTGTTTTTGCATTATAAATGAATTCTAGTTAAGTGACCTTCATATAAAAGGCACTACCCAATGCATGGTCTATAAAGGCCTGTGCTATATTATGAAAGTCATTACAAGTCTGCTATAACTAGAAACTAATAGCGAAATGTGAAAACAATATATCAATGCATGTGCAGACCGCTTCTAATGAGATACAAGGCAGACCCAAGCTCTACAACTTGCCTTCAGAAGTTCTATTCAGATCCCCAGTCTAAGGAAACTACTGCCCAGGTATGGTATATATACTTCAGAATATACTGTATTAATCAGGATAGATTTGACAGACAGATCATTCCCAGTATCTCTGTTATGGTAGATGTCATATATTATATACAATTGTTGCACAATTGTGATGTAGGCTGAATTGTTATTTAAGCTTGTAGATTAGCCATGCACTGCCATTTGATGTTTCATGATTAAGTAACTTTATCTGATGCTTTATCAGTACGATATCTTCTATTCTCAGCATTACACTGCAGACAGATTATTACAAAAGTTGTAGCTACACTGACTCAATGTGCAATCTGTGTAGCTCTAAAATAATCTCTCTTATTGTTCTGTGCATCTTTCTGAAGATGTCCTGGTCAATCTAAAACCTGCTGAGGTGCTGCAATCTCGAGTTCAACAGCAATTTAGTCTGTAAAGCATTTATGGTCACTATCTTATACAGAATGCATGTGACACTATTCATTTGACACTACCCTCACACACAACCTCACTTTGACACCTGGAGTTGTTCTACACCATTCAATCAGACAAATGGTAGGTTAAAGCTGTACCAGCAAGGAACACTACCTAACATTCTGTGGGATGACCCATCAATCTGCACCACACATCTCTTGCCTCCAGTTTTAGTTGAATAATAGAACTGTAATTTCTGGATTAGTGGCGCCAAGTAATTTGCTTAATATGTGAACATGTTGATTGTTTCAGGGAAGAAACAAGTTCTTAAGTCAAAGCTGCCAATGGGACGTTCCCTACTTGGAAAATAATTTGAATGAGCAGTGCAAGTTCCATGGCCCTTGTACCACCTCTTAATTAAGCTTGAAATGTCATTAACTATGCATAATTGTAATAAGCAGTGCTGGTTTCAAATAGATGTGCCACAAACTCTTAATTATGCATGAAATGTCAATAAACATTCATAATTGTCATACAAGTGACCTTTTTAATAACTTTATAGTTTATAGACAATATAACACATGCCCAATTTACTCAGTTAATGATGCAATAATATTTCATCATAGCTTTTGACAGTAAAAAACGATTTTTAAACTATATTTACCCATGGCCTCAGTGTTAGAATTGTGTTACCAGTGGCCTTACTTGTTGGATAGCTGTGATATTAATATGTTACCTGCATTTCAAATCCAACCCCTTTTAAACAAATTATGGCCATGTGAAATCTGTTCCCTAGGGGGAACTATGAATTTAGTACTTTAACAGATGATATAATCAGAAATAATAGAGATTACATAGCGGTAGTACGATTATCATTAAGTTATTTGCGTATATTTCTATTAACTAGAGCAAAAAAAAGCATGCCTGTCTGTGAGCTACATTGGATGATCAAGCGTTATGATGAACAACGGAGACGCCTCCATGGACAAACAAACAACCATATCGAGCTGAAGAGTGGGAGCCACAGGGATTTATATACATCGTCTACAGTACCACCTCGTTAACAAGACCTCGCCAATGGGGATTCCTCGATGATGGGGACGCAGACCGGGAAACCATTCCAAGCAATGCTATTTCAATCGGTTAATCGGGACATTCCAGACGAATCGCCTCGTTAAAAGGGACGCGTTGCCATCGATCGATTTTAAATACCATCGACTGTAACGGCTTAATCCTGATTACTTAACGATCTCTGATCACCCGACCTCTGATCACCCGAGTTAAACGAAGTTGATGAGGTAGTTAAATCATCTAGGGGATGCTGGCGGCTGACTAGCAAGCGTGACTTACCATTGGAGATTACGATTGTGTACTGTCAGCGTGCCCAATTCCCGTTTCCGGTGGTTGCGGAGCCCAGCGAGTTCACATTGACGCCTTGACTCCCTGATCAAGTGTCAAGTCGGGTGGTTTAAAAGGCAGAAGTGTCATCATTCATCATCAAACTGCCAAAGAAACTGTCACAATGCCTCGAAGAAAAGACCTCACCCTACAGAAGAAAGTAGAGATCCTGAAAGAACTAAAGAGAAGTCGCCAAAGCCAAGCTACAATCGCCATGAAATTGGAAGTTTCCACGTCCGCCATATCGCGCTTTGTAAAGAACAGGAATGACATCTTGGAGCAACAAGGAGCCGGCCAATACGAAAGCCGAAAAAGAAAGAGAGCGGTGGTTCAAACA
>CM067345.1:3899572-3937072 GCA_034190875.2 Urechis unicinctus
ATGTATGTATGTATGTATGTATGTATGTATGTACATTGTTCAATGTAACGCTACACGTTGTTCATAGTGCATTGAGTCGTCTGACAGGTGGCTTCTTTATTAGTGGCAGGTAATTGCCAGTTGGTGTCTTTTAACTTGATGTGCAACGACAATGTTATTTTCTGCGTAATCCTAGCTAATACGCAACTGTTCTTGTCTGCCTCTCTACATATTACAGTGTCCAAAAGGTTGATGCTTCGAAGCAATCGATGCATGGTTGTCTCCGCGCAATAATGTAGATTGTAACCACCGGTTATTGCTATAACCACAAATTGTTTATACACGTCCATAACATGCTTCAATTGGACGTGCGTTCGTATGGTCCTAATCTTGCCTAGTTAACCTGGTGTACCGTGTACTTGCGTTTTAATAGTTTCGACCATGCATGCTTCATATATATATGATTATAGATTTTAAAGTTTAAGAAAGAATACTTACTTAAACAAGAGTAATGTATTTATTTAGTAATGCTTGTACCATTGGATGCTGTTTTCATCTATGCACTCCGAAAACAGGTGACTTGAAAGAGCTCAAATCATTCGATTCTATTTACGGAGCGAACAGTGATTCAATTATGACAATTTGACACACGCACTCAAGCACCTATGTTATAGTTGAAATCGTTTATGCATGCATTCGTTACTGCCTAAAGCTGACAACGATGTTTGTCTCTTTTCGATATACAAGGTCGAAAAGATGTCTGTGAAATATGAAATGAGGCACTATTTGACCCCACTTCGGCCAAATATTATCCGGATGATCTAGTTTGTAAAAACACTAAGGGATGCAATTCGCTTTGTGTTGTTCCAAAGTGATCTTCTTCAGCCTTCTTAACACCATTATTACACTAGTATTTAGCTATATAGTCATCTATGTAAATAATGATGACAACACAGGATTGGCAGATTATATAGCACAATATATCATTATATTGTAATAACGAGGGACGCTGAAACCGTGTTGAACAAAAAGCATAACCCATAGTGGTGAGACAAATGCAAACATATATTTGTTAAAGCTTAGCAGGTTCTTACGTTACTATTAGCCAATTAATGGTCTTGAGGTCACCACGATTACGTTGAATTATGACCGCTAGCTTGTACATGATTAAATTGTGTTAGCATTCATTCTGTCTAATGTGAAAATGTAGCTCATTGCTTTTGGTCGGATTAGGGTCGGTCGACACAGGAGAATCATTATTTCTTTATATTGAACATAATCTAGGTCCAGCATTTGTGTACAATGAGCATAACATATTATATTCAAATGTATTGCAAGATCGATTACGTGGGATTGTATCATTAGAAATATATGTGCAAACTGAATACGATAAAAATTACCTCCATACTTGCTATTGGTCCGTCCGTCACTAATTATTGTGAATTTAAGTAGCCTACAAAGACAACGTCAAATGATACAGTCCTTCTGCAATTAATGAACATATGGTAATGTAAGAAGTGTAACCTGCAAAACATTATGGAAACCTAGGAGTGCTGTTCGATGGTTGATGGCAATGGATCAGCAACATGAATTCTTTTAGAAGATCCGCACATCCACAGCTACCACAAGTTAGCCAAATCCAACGTCGTCTATCTAATTATGCTACTCATTCTTAATCAATGGACTAGCTATATCACAGAAGTACACAGTATACACTCTATATCTAGTGTACTTGCTGTGCAGGGAGGTTTGTGAAACACCATTTGTAAACAAGCCATGAACATCGGCGTTTTGGACATTGCTGTTGTTCAAGACATTACAATACAGGTGTAATACTGCCTGACCTTTGCTGTTTAACTGGGCATTTATTCCAACATGCGTGCATTGAATACGGTTATGAGTAACTTCTTTATTGCTTCACTGATGTTCGGTTGCAATAATTAACTTGACGTTTATTAAACAATGGCATAAATCAAAAAATTCTACCTGTTGATTTCTCGCTAGAACTGCTATTGCCATATTTAATCCATCACCTTATACCTAATTAAATGTAACGATTCATCATAGTGTAACGCCGTTTTGGTTGTTGTCTTATTGCCACAATTATTATGGATAAGAATATGGATAATGATTGCACGTGGCAACTTAACTTACATTGTCAACCACATCATTGTTCACTTCTGAACATTGCAGACACATGGAATTCTCTGTTTAATTCGGGGTGTGATCGACGTGTTTTGGCAAGGCTCTGTTAAAGATGCATTTTTTGAAAAAAATGACATGCGGTTTTTTTGCTCCATTTAATAGAACAACTCTTTTGGAACCCATATAAACCATTTTGCGGACTAGTTCAACGCTATATCGTCGATTACACCGTATCGAAATCTGTCGGCCACACCCATGTTTACAAACATGAGCACATGTCGATGGGAAAATGACGCATGCGTATTGAAGGGTCATTTGTTGACAACACATAGTCGTGACGTCACGCGCAGCGCAGATTCGATAGAAGGTGGAAACGCATGCAACCGAAATGGTGAGTGTTTTGATTCCTACATTTCTCTTCTTTCTTTCTTCTTTGATTGGAGTTTTCGAATGTGTATATAAAAAAGAACCCGCCTCAATTAAGTGAACACTATCAGTACAATAGATTTACCGTAAATTTAACAACAGATAGCCTGCGAACGAACCCTGAGGTAGCCCTTAGACTTAGTATATTTATACTGAGGCTGCGCATGTTCAAGCGTAATAAAAACGATATTCTTGACTAGTTTTTCACGTTTTGGAGTGTAAAGCCGTGACTCTTGTTCGAAGTTTGATTATTTCTTATGCAATTATCGGTGCTTTTTCATAGCAAACTATTGGAGTATTCCTGAATGAACTCATAAATTGTATTATAAATCAAGGGACTGGGGTCTCCCTCATGACGTCTACTTTATCTGGTTATAGTGAACTGAAACATGGATTTGAATTGGCTGGCGGGTCGCTATCTTCTATGCATACATAAACCCTACAGAGAAGATAACGGCCAGCCAATGCAAATCCCTGTGTACTGAAACGTCAATGCTAGGAGTTTGGGGTGGTATGTATCATCGTATGGGTTTGGCTGACTTTTGCAGGCTTTTGGCTCAAACACTGTAACATTATTGATTGAATTATTCTTGTCATGTTCATTCATTGATTAAATTGAACCAACCCACTTTCAAATTTAAAGGAAATCAAAATGCCAAGGAGGGGATCACATACAAGAAGAGGCAGTGGAAGGGGTCATGGTACAGATTCTGACAACATGGGTGGAATTGAGGTTGATTCCTTTATTATTTGATTCTTATCAAGGGTATTTTATTGAACTCAATACACCCATTATGACTGGGAAGGATGTGTTTAATGGTTTGAAATTGTTCACCATGACACAGGTGTCCAAGTTGGTGGAGGTTGCAGACAAGCCTGAAGAGGTGGCAGAGGAGCCCCACCTTCTTCAAACAAGGTACTTTTGGGCTTGCCTTACCTAATTGAATCACTTTGTCAGTAAATAGGTCCAATGTTGAACTATCGAACCATAAATTTCCATTGGTTCTCATTTGTTTGTAGACCTCGACAGGCCGAAAGCGAGTCAATCTTGTTTGCAGTGGCTACCTTTGCAACACACCAATAACTAACCAGACCCTACAGCAGAGTAGAGTGACTGCTAAATCTTTAGAGCTGTCACAGAAGGAGAAAATGAAGGTATTGTACAACTCAGCATTTAGCACTCTAAAGCTGCTCCAAAAAATTTCTTGCAATTTTGGTCACAGAGAGAGATTTGTATTGGAGATATTCAATCCATCAAAAAGAAGACTTTTTATTACTCATATTTTCAGAATTTAGTGCGGTGGCTGGATTTGGATGGGGTGGGTCAGTTGCTGGTTAGAAAGACAGCCACAGTTTGCGCTTACAATCACCCGACAACCCACACCGCCGAAAGAAGGATTCCACCCTCCATAAACTACCACTTCCCCAGACTGTTGCATCTGCCTTCAATGTAGGGAAATGCCTCCCCCTGTGGAGCGGCAATGGTGCACTAACAGCCCAGACTTTTGCACATATGCACTACCTCAGATGGAAGGAGTTGTGCTTGACCCGATGGTCATTGAGGTTATTAACAGGTACCGGGTGGACTTGCTATGGGATGCGGTTGTCGAGGACAAAAAAAAAGATGCTTAGACACGGCGCCTATCAGCAATTGGTTCAGTGGATTCATGTATTTTTGGAGGAGTGCAACAGGAGGGTAACTCCGGTTGTGTAAGGAAGATCAGAGACCTCTTCCGTAACAAGTATTGACAGTATACAGGCTTAATACAAAATAGGTTTTGGTAATATACTAAGCCTAAATGTTTTAATTTTAATCCGGAAATATCACATTGTTCTGATTGGTATTTTTGTGTAGATTATAAATTGCTTAGTCTTACAAAACATGTGGTATTATTTGTTTCTGAACATTTTTGCTTCAACAATCTGATAACTTATTGTCTATATGTTTTATGGAATGAGCATTCATATATATAGTAAATTTTTTCGTCTCTCAAACACAGAAGAAAAGAATTATGCACACATTATTTTGTCAATTAGTCATGACACTTATCTTCAGATTTGACTTTTTATGTTCATAATTCTAGCCCTGATAAAAAAAGAAGTGACATTAAAATGAGTTCATGTATTATTTATTTGCCAATTACATGAGTTCTTCTATTACAGTTTGGATTAACAGACAAAAGAATGTGACTAATAAAATATTTGTACATTTCAACAAAAACAAATTTCCAAATCATATTTTTAATCAAAATGAGACTCCTGCAACTGTTTCTTGGGTAGATGGCCTGGCACAGGAGCAATGTTCAAACTGATTTTGCGGGGTCATCAGCAGAGCATTGTGGGTGTTGTTGTGATTGCTGTCGCATTGCTTGGGCCTAAAGATTTCTGTCATCATATCTGGTATATGGGCGCAAGTCTTGGCCTCTAAACCGATGACCACGTCTTTGACTGCTTGTTGAAGTGATTGCTGGACCTGTAACACAACAAATGGCATTATATGGCCAAATAGCTAGAACACATTACATGTGCAGCATCAGTATTTTGTTTTCTGATAGGACATTTAGTCAGTGTGTAGTTGAGTGGTCAGACTTACATTGGCTGACCAACCCTACTTGAGTGCATATGCCTGTTGTGGTCCATTGTCACAACTTGACTGCAGGCAAGGTTAGACGAAAACTTGATCACCAGCCATTGAATTAGGGTCAAGAGGATGCAATAATTTCTCTACCTGAAATTTACAAATTAAGTAAGGTATGTTTGCAACAACAATTTACAAATCTAAATGGTGCAATGGACTCACAATAGGCCCTTAGATTTTATTTAATCGGTGACATTTACACAAGTCGATTCAATAGAGACCGATTCGATAGCAGGGTATTCATAATACAACGAGATTACTAGCTCCGGTCATAACGGTAACATGAATTTATACGCAGACGTCTTGTAGGGCTACGAGATTACTTACATGTCCAGCAAAACTTTGCAGCTTCTTCGTTGGTCACACTCCTCACTTCCCTGAATGCCTATCTTAAGACACCCTCGTGTTAGACCGCAGCTGGTCTAGCTCCCGCTTCCTTCTCTTAGTTGTTGAATCTATAAACAGCTTCTTTCTCCCTCCACCTTTTCTTCGTTTCTTGGTTTGATCGTCCTTTATCGCAATGAAAATAGCGCAAACTAAACACCCGCCGGCGGCAATCGGCACAGAGTGATGACGTTTCTGCGCTTCCGGAATTAATAATACATGAGCTTCCAAATATGGTCTATTCTTGGCTGGAAGTGAAAAATAAGGAATTGAAGGTTTATTCACGAACAACAAGAAATATATACGGCCATTCCAACTTTGGAATCCGGATATCAGCACCATTTAGGGTACTCTTGCAGTTAGCAACTTTTTTTTTCGATTCGATTTTTTTGAAAAAATGCACCTTTAAAAGACATTTTCCCCTTTCTCATCAATCGCAGTGACGTCAGCCCAGTTTTACCATGTGCTTTTGTTTGTGTCACGATTGCAATGTATTATATTAGGGAAGCGATCACCACAGATCAACGCAAAGTGAGCCCTCTTAGCGTAGCTATAAACTCTTTGATGACACCTTAGAGTGTCCAAGCATGTCACACAGGTAAGTAATTTTGCGATATCCGATATGTTATATTAATGAAATCAACGTCCTAATATTCATGTCACCCTGATCAAACAGTATCCTGTCGTACCCGTCATAAACCACGTAAAAATAGCATGGAGCATAACACAGAGTAAATGGTGGAAATATTACAAGACGGCATAAAAGTCGTCATTCAACACAGTCGCGTATTTTGGTTATCCGGCAGGACCATAAATAATGCCCACACAACTTGCCCGCAGCAGGTTTTACAAAATGTTTTTCCGACTTGACTCAGTGTTGAAAGGGAAACATCCACCGTCACACATCATAGATCTGATGTATTGCTCATGACTACACAGCTTTCATGTGATAAGTAGCCACTTACCGGGTGTCAATAAACACCTCTACATTTTCTGATTGCCCTACACAGTGACTGCCGGAGTTACACGTTAACTGCTGCCCATGTATCAAGCTTGATTTGAATGACCTCTTTGTGCACCGGATATGATGATCGTTTCTGACGGTGAGTCTGGTTGTGTTGATAAGGCGTTATCAAGCTGCACATATGGGCCACTGCAAACGTCATTTGATCAAAGTGTTGTAAAAAGAAAAGAAAAGGGCAAACAATGAGCTGGGCCAATACTCACCAATATCATATGCACCCAGCGTATGCTTATAATACATCACATGTTAAGGATGCTCTTGTTGATCAGCTCAATAATAAGCCCAGTAGGCTTCTAGCACGTCAGGACGTATTTCGGTAGTCATTGGGACCCAGTCGACATCTGTTTGTTTACTTGGTTGTAAAAGACAGTGACGTGCATATGCTATTTATTAATGAGTCAGAACTTAAGCACCAGTGCAGGAGGTGATGCGCCTCAAAGGGGCGTGTCTGATATGGATGTGCCAGACCTTATCAAGCTACGAATTTACAGTTGGGGAGCGTAACATGTCATTAGCGCTTAATATTTTAATCGTATGTATCACAGACAATGTTAGGCTTGTATTGTAACATGCCACTTCAGACAGAAATCATTAATGTGTGTACATCATGTTATGTTGATCAAACGAAAGCTTATATCAATGAGAATATCGATCTTCTTAATCATGATATTTATTTATGTTCCCTTACATGTATATTGGGTGCTTGATTCTTGGCAGGGAAGAAGACTACGTACAGGCCGATTGACCGAAGTTCCCGAGACCGGAATGAGGTATTCAAAGAGCAGAGGTCATGTGTGCATCTCTCAAGAGTTTGTAGCTGTGTAATTAATAAATTTTCAAGCATCTCAATCTACAAAAAATTGCATACATGTATTGTACGTTTTTGACATCATCGGAATCACGCTGTATGCTTGAACAGTGATACAACTGCTACTGAACATTGATACGCAGCTCACCTTTCCTTATTACACCTATATGGATGGATTATTGTCACGACGGTCGAGAAAAGACATGGTGGCCATATTGGCGACAGTTAAGCAAGCGCAGGAAGGTACGATGGTGATGTACCACTCTCGGACTGTTACCAAGGTTATACTAAAAGCGCGAAACGTTTGCTGATGAGAAGTGTCATATTTGAAGCATCAAAAAGCAGCAAATAATTGCTGTTGTCCAGTCACCGATCATAACGGAACTTTTCTCGGACCATTGTGATCAAAATGTTACATGTTGTATGCGTCCTTGTCTTTTGGTGTCCACTGTAACCCTAACATGTGAACGTTGTTCCTCATGGGGCGGTGCTAGAGCCTAAGTCAGACTCATGTGTTAAACAGGACGTGGAGTCTATCAAGCTGTAGGCTTTGCACCGCTCCGCACACAAATTCATTTTTTCACAGTCCGGCAACAGCAACATTTGAATGAAACTCAATAGAACACATAAATATTAAGATAAAATACAAGTTGTCTCTTAGTTTATCTCCGACATAAGAGGTTGAGGTCCATATTTTTCCATTTTGCACAAATCTACTACAACCATAGATTATATGTTGTAACATACGGGAAAGAGTATAAGTGAATACAAGTGATGGTGAAATCTACGTAGAGGTAATCAAGGCGGATTAGGTATTTTTGAAAACTTTTAATGCAATGTATTAACAGTAGAGCTAGGCCGTTTGCAATGTCAATGTTTAACATTATTGTTATGTATCGCGTTGCTGGCACAATATATACCACGTGGATTATCTATTCCGCATCCCCGCATCACAACAAAGTCACAAGATGATCAAAGGCACCAATTAAGCAAGGTGAATGTGCTTATGAACACCGCACATAAATTAATTTGCAAATGTTAAGTGGGTTGGTACGGGAGTGAATAATTGCTAACGATAAGGCCGGTGATTTGGCTGCAGTCACATTAAAACAGAGACCCATTTGACAATGACAATACTACGTCTACAGGAATGCCCTCGGGCATATATGTTGGAGCAGTCTAACTGATGGAGCAGAAAATAGCCGAGAAGTTTTGCAATCGATGTCTTTCAACTGCTTTGGGAGTTCTCACCATGTTGCAGCGATATTACGACTTTAAATATACGTTTAGATCTATAAACGGATATATCATCTTTTTGTCTAATAGCTGATGCATTCGAGATGACATTAGCATATAAATTTATTTGCAAAAAACACGCTTATTAAGATAGCAAAGGTTAATTATCATGTAACCATGTCTGAAAAGGGCATCTGAAGCTCTGTGTTATTTGAGGGAAATTAAAGTAGCAGGTATTGGTTATTATTATCAGCAATGTCTACATCATGAAAGTTATATCTCCCCATAGTCTATCAGAGTGTTTTCGACAAGACATGGACAAACGCTTATCCAAGAGTTTGGTGCGTCGCATCTACAGATATGAGCTGAAGACATTCCTATTCTACATACAGAAGTTAATCACACCCTCTTTGACAGCCGCCAAGATAATGATTGAAGCATGTGAGCAATTAGCAGTAAAGGGTCGTTTTTAACTCGGCCGAGAGTAACTTATTAGTTTTTAATGATAACCTGTGCGATGATGATTTAAGGCTAGTTGGTTATACTTTACCTATTCCGAAAAATGCTTTGCATCTTGGAGCCTATGTCGGTAAGGACTGTAATGATAATTATATCTTGCTCCTATTCAGTGTCGCAAACTCATTAATTGATGTCAAGGTTTGGGGCTTGTAATGTGTTTGTGAGGAACAAGTTATTCAACAGTTTCTGTACAAGTTTTTATTGTTCTCCTTCGTGGAGTTTAGATCACCGACATTCCGAATGCTTTTGTGTGTTTTGTCAGAATATGGCTATATTTAAGTGTCTCTTATGTGACAAAACGATGTAGCTGATAGACACGCTGTCATTCTTTAATGCTCCATTTACGCCTGGTACCACAAATATAAACGATCGCTTGCTTCTTTGATGAAATCATAATTCAGACATGGAATTTGTAATGCACATAAATCCCATAAAGTGTCATAGTAATTATCACAAATGGTATTTGTGGAAAAGATGTGGTTGGAACTGACGTAGGCCTAGCAAGCAATCAATTATTGCGTGAGTAACACTGGGAACCCATACATAGATGGGAGCAACATACCGCAGGTTTCGAGCAATTTAACAATCAATAGATATTTGTAGACTTCTCAAACATCTAGTAATTAGTAAAAGAAAGCCTTTCATTGTAAACGAATATTATTTCATTCAATATTTCTCGTTTGCATAGAATGGCTGGACTGCACCACAGCTGCTGGTAAATTGAATCGAACTAATATGAGGCGAACGTGCCTGCTTGTAAGTTTTTTGAAGGGAGAACGGTTGGCGTATATCAGACGCCACCTGGTACCACCCTCATACAAAAGGTAAATTCATAACACCTGTATATTCGTGCAGAGTTTGCTGAATCAGTCAGCTACAGTAATATGTCAGCTACAGTAATATATCGAATTGCCGTCGCACTAGTAGTGAACGATCTCCTGTCTGGTAATGAATTATTCGGAAAGCTTTCATTAAACATCGCGGCGCTAGTGTGTCATGAGCCTTCCATGAATGAGGGGGACATCATTATGTTTGTTACGGATGGCCAGGAAAGATGACCGTAAAAAGACATGAGTTACAAATAATTTTGTGCATTTGGCTATAGCTAGTATCACATTTTGACTGATAACTGTGTTGTCCAGTTCACGGTGCTGTAATCAGTGCCTAAGATAATATTACTAGAATAGATTGGTAAGCATTAGTTCACATATTGTGATGGAGTCACTTATATATATATTCGTACTCTAAATTGTTTTTGCATAAAGAATTTTTGGCTTGGTAATTTACAGTAATTATTCAAATGAATGTTGGTTCATCTTGATTCTGCGTTTTATGATATCATATTCAAGAAGCTGCTTATTACCACCGGTGATGTATGATTGGCAAGAACAGTAAAACAGATATGGTTATTGGCGATTTTATAGGTTCGAGTTGCGCCACACGACAAATATTTAGTGCATAATTGTCATCTTGAATGATATATTCGTCAATAATATATATTTTGTCGGCTTTCCAAACGATGCTATATGGAGCTTAGTCCTCGACACTCACCGCCTCATCATACACTAATGATAATAAATAACCCTTTATTCTATTCTCAAGATATTTCTTGTTCAAATCGTAATTTACACACTTAGATACATTACGTACATCATACATACCATATTGTTGCTTGCCCAGCTGTTTTGATGTAGACAGTGGTAAGCTTTGAGTGCGTGCTTCACGAGCGGAAGTGCCATGCGTGCCGAATATCCATAATGGCGTCTACGCTGGAGTAATAAAAACAAGGTGCCTAGAAAATAATCAACAATCTGTATGATGTGCTGAGCATTTTTTTGTAGAGTTTCTATTTGTGTACACGTATACCTAAAAGCCTGATTAAAGCTACCAATGGGTCTCCTAGACATAATCCAGCAATGCTCAATAACAAAATCGGTTACTGCTGTGTGGTGGCCTATAAATGGTATTGGGGTTTAAACCGGCCACTGTACAACAACTTGGCGCAGCCGCGAGTTTAACAACGTAATCTTCATTGGATATAACATTGTATTTACTGCGTTAGTCGTTGGTCCGATGGCTATATCACGTGGTTGTGTGTTACTGGCGCGTCATTAGTAGGCGTTGGAGGGGTTATAAATGATCGCTGTAGATAGCCTGCAGCTCAAATCCACCATGATTTTATGGACGTTTCTATATCACTAGCAGTTGCATTTACAATCCTCCATAAATTACGAAATATTCTCAATATAATCCCAGAGGACATTTTATAGAGAAAGATCTTAGACAGCAAGAGTACAGCAATGCTAAATGCAGGAAGTATACGCCGCAGCATATCAACACAGTTGGTGTATACTTTATCTCTGCCTAAACGTCAAAGGTATGCATCTAGACATATATCATTGTTGCATCCAGACGTCCAGTCACATTTGGGGTGAATTGTCGAGATGCTATCTACACCATATGACCGTGATTTACCACACACGTCTTCAAACAGGTAGGGATTACCCTTCACAAATAAAGAGGGACAAATGTGATGTATGGGAACATTTTTAGACTTCTCAAACATCTAGTCATTAGTTTCATTGGGTTTCATTCACTCAATTTGAATGAAACTCTGGCGCTCCCGCAAATGAGTTAACTAACCTGCCTTTAACCGTGAATATGAGCCTCTTGTAGTTGGCAAATAAACCCTCAGGTATGTTACTTAGTTGCGCACCGTTACGCATGACAAGCACAGACCACAAACCGAGCGTAAAATAGGGTTTATATGTGTACGTTGTTCTATAGTACAAGGTAAAACAGTCTGTCTTTATATATGATGCACTCTGTATCACCATCGCACACCTGCTACATTGTATACTATCCAATTAGAAATGACCAAGATCAATTAAGAATTGAACAGAAGGAATGCTGCATGCGACCGCATGTTATTAGTGATGGAACGTGACGAGCAGCGTGGGCCAAGACGTAACGGATGTGATGCTACTGTAGAGTGATGTTTCAGGAAGGCCCCTAATTGGATTTTGTGGTTTATACCTAACAGCACGAATCAATAAATTAGCAATATAATATAAAAAGTGATAACAAATGCGTTGACAGCGTTAAACCGAGACGCTGTGCTGCTCCCTGCCGCTGCAATAGATGATTAACTATGACGAGACATGTGTACGATGACAATGCACTTGAGATGAAATGACACATACTTCTGATATAGGATGCTTCAATTAATGCTGACATTCCACGTCAGTGCATTCAAACCTTTCTTCGGTGAGCAAAGAGGAGAATGTGACATCATCATCTAAGTCCCCTCATTGCGTGCATCTATCAATAATCAAGAATCGTGTATGAGTTTGCTGGTATGCCATAGATGCTAGATGGAATCTTTTAATTGGATGTACTGACGAAATTTGCAGATCACTATTTTTGTAGAAAACAGCAAGCTTATTGCGCTTAACCTATCACATACAGGGCTTTGTTTGAGCTTTTTACAGCGTCTGATGGTGGATAAAACAAATACCCTTTAATTACGAGGAATATTACGAATGCTGACCACAAATCCCCTGACACCTATTGGTACGTTTTGGGGTTTCCGGTGTATATGGCTGTATTCTGGGGTGGATATTTGGGGTGTAAGATTTTATAGCTTTCCAATTCTTTATGTGTGAAATCATTAACTTAACTCATCACTCAATTTCTTCATCATTAGCGCTTTTCAGAAGTGATTCCTTCTGCCAAAACTGTCACGTTTGCAAATGTATAAACGAATGCCGTGATAGTCCTTATGATTCCCGAAGCCTTAACTGTTTTACCTAGGCGCGAGTTCTCGCAAGGATTCAATCATGTTGAATTATTGTACAGAAATGACTATATTTTGGCATAAAAACTTGTGCGTCAAAACATGGTTTTGAGTTAAATCAGAAAACTAAATATAGATGTGACACAATAGCATCGTAAGTCTGTGATATAAATAATCAGATATTAATGATCTCATATAGAATTTAGCTTGGCAGCATACTTATCAGGGCGAATTTGATGTACAATAAATATCCAAAGCCAGAACGGGCCTCTATAAGTTTTAGCAGAAGTTTATGAGTTAACGTCTAGTTTAACGCCATCATCGTCCTCTGAGTTCTTCACCTATTAGTCTGAATTATTTAAAATTGATTACTGAGTCATTGCGGGACAACACTTCCTCATTCTGCGTATCATTGTAACTTAGCAAGTATATAGTACATAGCCATAATACGAAACATGACAGTGATTGTTTATATCGTAACTATTGGAATGGACTCAATTGAACAGGTAGAATGACATCATGCCAGATATATAGTCATAATCAAATTCCCTGCGTGACGAATGCCTAAAACGTGACGAGACAATCAGCGGTCTTATTTACAGCAAGGCGAGAGCTGGGTTTGATGATCAATTATGTGCTGAGCATTCATACAATTAGAGTGTGCTGATTCTCATAGGACCATAGCCATTCACTAACGCAACATGGTTAGGTAATGTTCCTTAGATTACGAGCAAATTATTTTATTGCAGAAAAGAATACAAATGTTAGCGAAACTTGCAGGTGGCCGATTTCTTTAGTTGAAAAATAATAATAGATTTTAAGCTGCCTCTTGGTAATGGTTCTATTGACATTCATGTGGGTACAGATTAAGGGATATAAAACGTGGTCATTAATACATCTAGAGATAATCTGAATATCTTGATGCCTATTTTATATTGCAAACTGGTTATTTACTAATCCTAAACAATTGCAGCGAACTTTGAGTTCAGAATATAGCAAGCAGTAAGAAGAACCGCCATATGTCAGCTGTCACGGTATAGGTCACCGATTGTAAATTATGATTGAGATTATTGTTATATAATGACGAACTGAACATAATTTTACAAGGTATGTCTGTTTATCTACCTCAATAAATACCCTGTTGTCTCTACAAAGCCTGCCACATGGCGCATGAGTGGCCAATTAAAGATCACAGACACAATTTTTTTTAAAGCGCAATTCGAAAGAATAAACTTCCAAAATAGTATTCCTACCAATAGCGGTTAATTTGGGGCACCCTATTCCTTTAAAAAATGATTTTGAATTGTATGTTTTCGTCTTTCAATCGTAGAACTTCCCGCTCGGCAATGTTCGAAATTTTTCGGCCGGTGACGTCACGTTCGGTGCTCGATGCTCGCTGATCACGAAGGTCAACAAACTTCGCCATTTTCGTCAGGGCTCATTGATGGTTTTTAAAAAGTTTCTTCACATTTTGTTACACTCACAGTTTGGACTGTCTTATTGTTGTGCGTTGGGTGTAGAAACGACGAGAGGTCGGGTAAGAGTTTCTTTCGGTTCCCGAAAGACCGAAACATGCATAAGAATTGGATTGTAAAGGTGATGAGGAAGGATTTAAAGCCGACCAAAACAACTGTCATTTGCTCCGACCACTTTGAGAGGGACGCCTATGAAACAGACCCCGAGCTGCTCAGAAGTCTGGGCTTTTCAAAATAACCTGGGCTTCGCCAAGATGCCATGCCAACGATTTTCAATTACGTGGGTGTGAATCAGGGTCCAGTGAAGCGTCTAGGTGCCTTTGAGAAAAAAACGACGTCAACAGGTAAGATAGCTAGAATCATTCAATTTTCTTACACAGTCATTCTTGTGCCTTTGTGTTCAATTGACAGCGGAAAATGTTACTACATACTGTGCTTGATTAGTCCATTTACATGAGGAGTACAGCTTATATCACAGTACCAATAATACACAGTCTGTATATAGATATATATTGATATAGGTGATTTTGATCCCTCTTTTGGGAAATGTCATTGGTGTACAGCTGGTTGACACTGAAACGCATGGTGCCTCTGTATGTAATTGCTACACAGTATGAGTATCTTGTATTTTATGTTTATTTATTAAGGATAAAAGCCACACAAGGAAATGGAACTTATTGTGACAAGCTAACACCTTCTTAAAGACATTGGCAGATTATCTCCATCTGAGCAGACTTCAAGTGTAGAATCATTCCACAAGGTGGTGATCTTCTTCGCGCCCAAGAGTCTACATTTTCCCTTTGCCACTATGGAAGCAAGGTTATTTAATGGAGCTTTGCTGTGACTGTATAGTGTGGTATATATTGTAAATACCTGATGAAAAACATTTGTTTTGTGCTGGTGCTTATAAAGTTGTGACATGCTGGTGTATTGTGAGCTCATGTAGGCATGCCAGACCACCTGGCTATATCTGCTACTGTTGGTATTTTACTTCCAGATTACTCCTGGTAGTTTTGCTGTTTAATGAAAACTGCAATAGAGCTCAGGCAGCCACTCAACAAGGCCAGTCACAATGGGAAGTGTCTTATTCAATGTCCAGACAAGGGGATCTAGTGGTGAAGCCTGTCAAAGTTCCCATCACTTTTGGTTGGTATATATCACAGGATTTGTTGTTCAACATGTGTAAATATGAGTTAGAGAATAATGTAATGCTGGCATTTATTATGATAAACAAATCTCCGCTGTGCCCATAGGGTTACCATTTATCTATCAATGTAGGTATTATACTGGCACAAAATATCAAGCATTCCATTTAATTTTTATTAACTGGTTATGTTTCAGATTATTTTGACAACCTCATTGCAGAAGTATTTGTGCTACGTGAGATATATCCCAGTTACAGACCAACGAAAGTTCTTTCGGTAGAAAGGAGTGTTCCACCCCCTATTGCTGCTCAATGTGAGAAGCGTGCAAAGGACATCCTTGTGGGAGCACACCGATGCCGCTTCAATCCTACAAAGAAAATGTCCTCAGCTCCTTTCTAGGTATCCTCTGTAAAGGCCATCTAGGTATGGGAATGTAGATTGTATTTTGTTTATGGCACATGATGGCAAATACTTTTCTGTTATGTATACCTAATCTGTGCCACACCCAGTAGATGAAGCGGCGATAGGCCAAATATCTGAACAACCTGGAGCAAAAAAGAATTAATTATTTCTTAGGGAAATAGGAAAATATTATTTTTTTAACTCATTTTTTGTCAACTATTTACTCCAGATATAAATGTATTGCGGGCTTTGCTGTTTGTTGTCATGTTCTTAAGTGGCATTGAACATGATAACCAGATGTATTGCACTGCATGGTCACTTGGGATACACATTTTCCATGATTTTATAATTAACTGTGTGCCTTATATGTGCTTCAATAAAGGCATAACTTACTCATTTGTGTTAACATCATCATCCCCTATAGGTCCATCGATCCGAATGTATTCGAATTTAGATGCGCGATCGGAAGTGTTTGGTTTTGTCTGACAGATTCATCTATATATATATATATATATATATATATATATATATATATATATATATATATATATATATATATATATATATATATATATATATATATATATATATATATATATATATATATATATATATATATATATATATATATATATATATATATATATATATATATATTTTTTGTCATTTTGTTATGCTGAATGGAAAATAGATATTCTTCTTAAGATCAAAAAGCAATAGGAACCACATATTAATGATGGCGATCGGGAAGGACTCCCAGCATTAAAGTAAGTGGGCAGGTCAAACGCTACTCTGAAACAAAAAGCATTTCTTCGAAGCAGTCAGAGGAAATGAATAACCATTATATCCCGTCTGACTTTGAGGCTACCATTACATAACTGTTGTTTATTGGGCGCCCGTAGACCGTAAAATGTTAGTTGTGTAGGTTCTCAACAACTCTATTCGTTGTCATTGATGTGTCTTGTCATATTAAACTCCAGGTTCACTTCTATGCGTCCGGACAAACTGTACGCGTACCACGACCACACTTTAGGCTGTTGACATAATTGGTTTTCATATTGACATAGTAATAGTGGTTGAGTAGCTTGACAGAATTGGTTTTCTGAGTATTGTTTCGCATTTTTAATTAGCTCTCCCTCCATAAACAGGCCGTTGCGTAGGCTGAGGTTCAGAGGTCATGGCTCATAGGGCTGTTTATAGTCCGTCTCCCTTTATAGTCCGTCTCTGTTTATAGTCCGTCCCTGTTTATAGTCCGTCCCTGTTTATAGTCCATCACTGTTTATAGTCCGTCCATGTTTATAGTCCGTCCCTTGTAAAGGTAATGAGTAGGCGTATGTTTTAAAATTGGAGGTCTTCGTTCTAGCAGTTATGTCACGTATTGCACAGCTCGTATATATGCTTGCAATAGAATTCCGTATAATGGAACCAGCAATTTTAGTAATTCGTCATTTCGGCTACGCAAGGTTGCATGAAATACTTTGTATCAGATGTTTCCTGCTTGCAAACATTCAAGACTATAAATAAACACAAACACAAATACTCTCTCAAACACGAGAACATTTGCGCCATTTGCGCCGTGCTCCATGGCTGGCTTTTGTCAAACTCAATTACTCCACGCAAGCCTACTCTGACAGAACCTTGATGGTACGATGAAATGTTGAGCGACAATATTCGATGCAATGAAGAGAGCCGACCTGGATGGTTGTAGAAAGGAGTGCGATACAATTAACATATTGCAGTTGTTCTCACATCGCAATTGAAGACGCTTAACAGCGTGATTCCTATGTGATTTGAATTGGATAACTATTTGGAAAATAAGGCACAATATTGTATCCAGCATGAATCACCACACGCGCAATCACTGCTGGCTTTGATCTACATAAGCCAACAAACGGCATATGATTTCTATGTACAAAATCTAAATCATGTTTTAGAAAACAGACAGTAATACAAACATTTGGATCGATGCGCTGTCAGTGAATTTAGGTTCAATCATCAATGTGCTTTTCATGGTGGTTGAAGCACTATAAGGCAGACTGATAAATCAGAAAATATGATTGGTGGTACAAACTTCAAGCTGAAAAGTGGGGATTTAATATTGGAAGCAATGATTGGTACATATTATTTTCTCACTATATTGCTTCTTAAATCTTAAATTTGGAATAAAGAAATCTTCCGTTTGATATGATCATTTGCATTTGATCTCGCCTTTGGTATCAAATGGCTTCACCAGCTTCGACAAAAACTATTTATGTGGCGCATGATGACAATATTACTAGCGATATGCAACATATCCTGTTTTGCAGGGTGTAAATAGCAACACCTCCACCCCCTTTTAATGCCAGTACCGAGGTACGGTTGCTTTGTATCCTGCATAGATGCTATAAATAGAAGCCACAATATGTTAGATATTCCTTATCATTGCATTCAATTTCCAATCCGCAGCGGGTTTCATTAGCTGAAAGCAGGTTTTGCGGACTTAATTTGGCGGTCGAAACCAATTTGAAAACAGTCAGGAAATTCTACATTTAGGACCGAGACACTAATAACAAAAGGGGGTCATTAATCTGGATGAAAGTTCGTTTAAGGAGTCGTAGATTGAGAATGGGTGCAGCGACAGAAGTAGAATAGAAATAAACACAAAGCAAAAACCAATTGTTTGAACATGAAAACGTTCTCATTGCAAACCCAAAATATTATGTTTCCGAAGATTTATTATAGTTGATAAGATTTGTCTAAACCCTGTAGTTCTCATTTTCATACATGTTGTCCCATTCATATTCGTACTTGTTAGCACAAAATGTATTCAGCGTTAGATTACCGTACGCAGATACGGTCTCAATGGAGAGGCAGGCAAATATCTAATTACAGAGGTAGTATGAGCAAAATATAAACGTTAGACTGCTAGTTAAATCGATGCAGATTATTGATTATAAAATGTCGACTTAAGTCCGCCATTGAACCCTCCTTTGTGCTAATTGGTAATGCACTTGTTCACTCTACTTGGAGTGACTCTTGACTGACTATCTGAGACATGTTAACACAACATGCAGGTCGGCATACATGCAGCTCCGTAACATCGGTTGTTTCTGGCGTTATCTAACAGCAGACGCCACGACGGCTCTCGTCCACGCACTTGTCACATCCGCGTTTACTACTGTAATGATCTTCTGCAGGGTCTCCCATGTACACAATAGTGCAAGCTGCAAAATATACAGAACACCAGTGACCGAATGCCGCCACATCGCACCACCGCTCAATGAACTTCACTTGCTCCTTATCGAATCTCCCACAAATGGCTGATCCGCGTCTTGGAGGCTGTCCATTGTTCACGTGTCTGTGAACATAGACAGGCAAGGTTATTGAGGCTTCCGAACGCCACCATCTTCTAACCAGACAGAGAGAGGAAGGTACATTCTGAATAATGGAATTAGCTCTCAGATCACATACGCAACATATCGTCTGACATCGATCAGACGTGCATGCAGGACTCGATAAACTGTATTTCAGTCCTATATTTATATATTACGTTAGCAGTTTTTAGTGTACAGCGCTTTAGAGCATGTTATTGTACACGTATAGACTTATTTAATATTAGCTTGGTATCTCATTCTTTTACAGCTTATATCGCAAGTCTCTTTGTCCGTTGGTGCGTGATAATCTAATAAACATCCAAAGCAAGAAGAAAGTTACACATTTGCTGGCTTAGTATCATCATTCTCCCTTTTGTAGTATCTTCACAATTTCACTGTTCGTCATAATCGATATAACCATCAATAACGTCGACGTCATAATCGATATAACCATCAATAACGTCGACGTCATAATCGATATAACCATCAATAACGTCGACGTCATAATCGATATAACCATCAATAACGTCGACGTCATAATCGATATAACCATCAGTAACGTCGACGTCATAATCGATATAACCATCAGTAACGTCGACGTCATCGAACCATTCACTGTATTACAGTCACAGTCGTAGTTATGGCCCTTACCATGAAAATTGTGCGAAGTTGACCGTAGCCAATAATACTGCCATAAAACCGTGACAATAAGAGGTATGTTACAATTGTTGGTGCAAGTGTCATATCCCAAGAAAGATTTCTTCACTTGAGTGTACATATTGCTGGCCGCATGTGACTCACCGATTGATTGCTCTGATGTTCAGTTAAACCCTTACCAATTGATTGCTTAGTATTATGTGGCTATGCACGATTCATAATCTGAGAACCTCAAATTTATACATATTTGCTAATCTGTGGACTACAGAAAACGCAAGTTGCTTTCTGTATGACATGATGGAGGAACCTAAGTCGTGTGTAGTACATGCTATGATACGTACTAGTAGAACCATCTACATTGATAGCTGAACACTTTTGCGTATATGGCTATGTTTTTTCTTGATGTGACTTATATAACTGACTAAGATAGTTAAATTTAAACATTATGAATGCAGGTTCCATTCGTATATTGTAATTAACAGCAGTCCAAATAAATTATGACTTACTATGCCAAAATACTTTAGATGCCATAGGGTTAATGCATATACAACAGAATCGCCTAACACTATGAAGAAATAAACGCTGATAACATGGGGAGATGGTGGTTTGACCAGAATAATTCCGTGATTAATGATATTCTCAACGTGTTTTGATAAACAGAAGTGCGCCCACAACTTGCGCTATGGTCCAAGTTACCCAATGCACCATTCTTTGAATAAATACTGTGTGACAAATTGCGCAGAAATAAATAACAATAGGCGCTTACATAGCTATCACAATACATTCACATTCAAAACCGATACTTGTCTTTATGCTATGAAACAATTTGTTTGAAAAGGATTTCTTTACAATAATCAAAATAAGTAAGTTGTGGATATTCAGGTGCTTTGAGCCAATAAAGGGCGAGGTATGTATCAGTATGTGCAAAGCGTACTATTAGTGTTAATTATTTGTGTTAACGTGACAGTATTGTAATTGTCCATCTGTTATATACTTAATTAAAAAAGACTGTTTGAATCATTAAAATAACAGCACATTATTACGACGCAGATTAGAGAGTTACAAGTTAAGTTATCTAACGTAATGAAAATCAGATTGAAATCGCAGTTAAGTTATCCTATATGAACGTTCTTTGTATGGGCCGTTCGGGTGATAATTCACCTAATGCCACTCCCATGGGTTATTTGATCAATGCTTGTATTTATAAAATTGTTTTGATACCACCATGTTCTACAATCAATTGTACTATAATAATAATTTTTGATAGTTTGCAGACTATTATATGATGCTGTATGTTGAAAATTTTATGACCTGTATCAGCCAAAAGGAGAACTTGATCTGAATATAAAACCTGCAAACCACCCACCATGAGGCATTGGATTCACGATAAAGTGCAGAATCAATAATCACCATTCGGTCAAATGAATGGATGCAACGTTGTGATACAGTATCAAGCCTTGACTTGGACGTTGTTTTAGCGTAGTTACATTTATACAAATGGGAGACTGCATAACAAATTGCTAGCACAAGCTGTGGGTTGTTGCGTTAGGCATGTAGGTATAAATAGACGAGGACTACACTCAGGGTGAATATGGGCGATGATGGGATAACGGATCACCTTGCTGTAAATGATTATTTAACGCTATGTAATGCATCGGTTAGTGCATTAGCCGTATGGTTAATTCATCATTACTCATCCGTCCATGGTTATCCATATTCTCATATATCGTTCACAGAAACCTAAATAAGCTTGAGACCCTTTGGTTACACAATGTGCTTGCTCGGAAAATAGCAGAAAATAACTTGAAGAAGATGCTATGGATGTAAATAATTAATTTCCCATGTGGTGCCTGTCACCGCTATACAAAACGCACTACATAGTGTATGTATGTATGTATGTATGTATGTATGTATGTATGTATGTATGTATGTATGTATGTATGTATGTATGTATGTATGTATGTATGTATGTATATGTATGTATGTATGTATGTATGTATGTATGTATGTATGTATGTGTATGTATGTATGTATGTATGTATGTGTATGTATGTATGTATGTATGTATGTATGTATGTATGTATGTATGTATGTATGTATGTGTATGTATGTTTGTCAGATGTATGTCATGTGTATGTATGTATGTATGTATGTATGTATGTATGTATGTATGTATGTATGTATGTATGTATGTATGTATGTATGTATGTATGTATGTATGTATGTATGTGTGTATGTATGTATGTATGTATGTATGTATGTATGTATGTATGTATGTATGTATGTATGTATGTATGTATGTATGTATGTATGTATGTATGTATGTATGTATGTATGTATGTATGTATGTATGTATGTATGTATGTATGTATGTATGTATGTATGTATGTATGTATGTATGTATGTATGTATGTATGTATGTATGTATGTATGTATGTATGTATGTATGTATGTATGTGTGTATGTATGTATGTATGTATGTATGTATGTATGTATGTATGTATGTATGTATGTATGTATGTATGTATGTATGTATGTATGTATGTATGTATGTATGTATGTATGTATGTATGTATGTATGTATGTATGTATGTATGTATGTATGTATGTATGTATGTATGTATGTATGTATGTATGTATGTATGTATGTATGTATGTATGTCTGTATGTATGTATGTATGTATGTATGTATGTATGTATGTATGTATGTGTATGTATGTATGTATGTATGTATGTATGTATGTATGTATGTATGTATGTATGTATGTATGTATGTATGTATGTATGTATGTATGTATGTATACATGTATGTATGTGCAACATTTTGAATTATCCTCTATCTTAAGCACCCTAGCAAACTTGTAAGGTATTACCCTTTTAAAATGGATTGCTAGCGCCGCGTGATTTATTACATCAACTGACCGAATTGGTCCATGCTACAGTGTTCTAAGCTGTGACTGTTGCCAACATTTCTTAAGATGTAAAATAGACAGCATGTTTACACAATTGGTAAAGCGCGTCTTCGTATTTCTGCGTCAAAACAGATATATTGCATGCGGTTATTTAGACGACTTTTACCAACAGGGAGAACCTTATGGTAAGACTATGGGAGTAATTGATGCCTCTATTGGGGAATAGACTTGGTTTTGAAGTAAACCGGGGTAAATCTGTCACAAATCCCACTAGAAATGATATGGTGGCTATTGTAGAAGTTGGACCGTTACAGTATCGCTATTGTAGAAGTTGGACCGTTACATCGTATCGCTTACACTATCGCTAGTAGAAGTTGGACCGTATTGTAGAAGTTGGACCGTTACACTATCGCTATTGTAGAAGTTGTAGAAGTTCGCTATTGTAGAAGTTGGACCGTTACACTATCGCTATTGTAGAAGTTGGACCGTTACACTATCGCTATTGTAGAAGTTGGACCGTTACACTATCGCTATTGTAGAAGTTGGACCGTTACGCTATCGCTATTGCGACCATTTGGATGATATTATGACTTTGTCTTCTGAAGCTATTCGTGGTGGAATATACAGGTTTGGAGTGAAAAGAGGTACATAAGTAAATACAATGCCTTCTGTCTGTAATTCACTGATGCTTCATCAAAAGGCTTGGAAGCAAAAGTGATGGACCTTCAACCGGTGTACACTGTTCGCAAAGAGAGAAGCCTACAGTTCACATAAATGTTATCGGTGTTAATGTAGCTTTAAGGGGCACAGACGGACATTCAAATGCAAATGGACTATACAAGATTTGCTACATTGTGTTAATGCTATTGGAGGAAAGCCATTCCATGAAATGCAAGGACCTAGCCTTTTCTATTCGAGAATGGGGCATTACGAGTATTTAGGGCAGCACTCGCACCGCCTCCACCAGTGCTGCCCTGACCATTGCCACACCAATTGACTCTATCTTAGATACTGCTGGTTGGCAGTCCCTGGACGCGTTTTGAACACTATTGCATCAAATAAATGGTTGAAGAAAGCATTTATCTACACAATGTAGCCATGCAAGCTGACGCATTTAGGTTGCAGGCATACATTGACATTTACATGAAAAGTAGACATGAAAAGCCGACTTTACTTAAATGCATTAATCAGTCTTCAGTTGGGAAACCTTTGTAAATGAAACTGGATAGGGTTGACTATGATCACTCTCTCTGGCTGAGCACCCTATTGGCTGTCTACTGAGGATGCAGCCCGACTCGGATAACCAGCAATACATAATCATCTGCTATATAATTTACGAAGCTTTGGCTCAGTGGAGCGTGAGTGCAATAAGAATCAAAATAATAATGATTCAAATCCTGTCTGCGAACACCAACGGCCAATATACTTGTCAGAAAGAAGGCGACACAGGATGCGAGGAAGGTTTGTCAATTACCTAATTGCGTCATGCGCAACACTACAATAAGGCGTTTCTGTATGTTTTTGTTAAATGACAATCAATATTTTCCGTTTGAAAAGACCATATTTGGTAAGTTCAATATTTGCTACACCCGTTTGTGTTCACAAGCGCACGGTGCCTATCACTCTTTTATTGGTGGGCAGCTGACCCAGAGGCACACCATAGATTCTCCTGTGATATATTTCAAGTAAGTCGTCTATCAGATCCGACGTTTGTGACCGTTAGACATTTCAATGTATGTCTCGTCAATGTATATATTCTGAAGAGAGACACTTTTGTTGATCCACTAAACTGTCAGCTACTGTAAGCGATGCTGTTGTTTCTGATAATTTGGTTGAGAGCGGCTGGAAACATTTACAATCGCCAAGTACATGTGGCTTATTATCCTGACCTCGTCAATCTTGTTACTCCATCATTGAGTGTTTTAACTCAACACACACGATGCTGAAATTTGCCTATACGATTGTCACATCTACGAGAAGCAAACATATCAAGCATGATTGTACGCCATGTGCTGAAAGTCGGGATATATATGCAATGTGGCATTGTAAAGTGCAATGATTCAGTAAGGAATGCTAGGGTCATAATTGTTGATAATTGATGGCAGTCACGTTCCCGATTGAGACGTAGACGTTGACATGTGTACAGGTCTGCCAATAATCCTTAGGTATTACATGATGTATACATTCTACTTATCACAAATAAGAGGCTACTTGCCGGTTTTAAATCGAGAGAAATTTACAGTGACTGGCAACAACAATATTGAACATCCCGTGATGTTCATTTGATCTCAGCCAACAGTCAATACTATGACAAGCCTACACAAACAGGGATGCTTCTGCACAACTTGCGTGATTTAACATAGTTTAATTTGCATTTCACAGCTTTAGTTACTATCCCGAGTTTTAGTTACTTACGCATTACAGCAATAGGAAATTCACCCCGATAAACAATTGAATGCCACATTGCTACGTGCAGAGTTCGGTGCTCGATCAAATCATTCAATAAGCCACATGACCTTTATATATCAAATTTCTACCCCATAACCGATTCTACAGTACCCTTCCCCTCATCCCAACAGTCTGATATAAAGTATAAATTTAAGGGCCCCTGATTCTCCTGAGACCAATGTGACGCTCTCATTCCTCCTACCCTATTTACAAACTCCTCACCACTACCAACCATTAGACCTCGCGGCTCAAGTTGCCTCAGGTTCGTACCGGCACCCCACTGCCCTGCTCTATTGGTCCACGCGAACGCATGTCTCAAGAGAATTGGAATAGCGTGGACTTAACATTCAATGTTTTTCTGGCTCAACACATCTCCAACCAGCCCCTGGCAAGTCAAAAGAAAGTAAACACTTTGATAGTTTGTTCTGAAACCTACACCTGGAATTTCTGTCTATACTTCGGGATCACCGACGTGTATTGTGTATTATCGAACACCATTTATCACGATATCTCACTCATGTTACAAATAGGTACAATCATACATCCACTGGATTTTAACTAGAAAACACTATCGGGGTATTGATATAATATGTACATTACGATTATCTAAATATTTATTCATGCCAGTTAGCTCGTTAAAACCTCCACATGTTCGTTTCACTATACAAATGGTCCCAATGAGTTCCAATTCTATTTTGTACATTCAATTGTCTTTTAGACAGCTCACACTTACCCTGAAGTCCTAATTCATCAAAATGGTCACAATGGCAATGACGAATAAGTCTTTCTCGTAACAGCCACTGCAAGGAAATAAATTACCCTATCCATCTGTGCCAACCGTTATATTGCCTGTGCTTGGGATAATGACAGCTTGTAATGAACACTGGTGCTGCGCAATGGACGAGCTTGCAAAGTCATTGTCTGTTATAAAAACAGTAAGCATGTTAATGATATCGTCCAACAGCAAGGCATTTTATAAATTCGACTATTGATCTTATGGGATTGTCCTTGTGATAGACAACTGTCGGCAGCGTAGTTCATCGCCTTATGCAATATGTAGCTCACTGGCAACCAACGTTGTCAAAAGCAAACTGATATTTATTGGTATCATTGATAACTCAAACTAACCTGTCGGTATATAAGTCGCGGTAAGAGCGGCAGAATGCTCTTCTCTTCAGTGATTTAAACAATGAGCGTCGACGATATAACCTTTCGTATGGTATAATTCAGTAACACAGTTTTCGGTACCGCCATTATGTTGCTTTTACACATATAGCTAATTGTAGTTATACAGCATGTTGTTGTTGTCTACCATGTATCTGAGGTGGAGTGTCGGTAATAGTAACAACATGTAGGTCAAATGGCTTTAAATGTCCAGCTTCGGCGTATCTAAACCAGCATCACTATTGTGTGTGTTGTCGTCAGTATTTATTTATGCCACTGGTTGCATCTATGTATGATTGTTTGCGAAACGAAACTAATCTCCAAATGCAAAGGATGTCTTTCGAGCGCCTTTTATTAGATTTGTTAGTTCGTAAGAAAATGATGATTGGCGTTTGATCACAGAATTCACATGAATGACATATCGATGTGATTTTATATTTATTGTGCTATCCGATTGATGTAATATCAATGCCCACCTGTAATTATTCTTTGTCTCATGTCTAAAACATTATCCCGAAGTACCGTGTGTCGCCTTTCTCAACAACATGGCAGCCATACAATTGCAGGACAGCTTGTGATGTCGAAAAAGTTCTTGTAACTATAAGACAATAACAAAAGGTCCGAGGAAAACTGTTTTGAAGATTCTTTATATCGGCTTTTGATGAATAATTTTTAGTTCAATCTTTCATTTGTTTGCTACTTAATATCTCTTGAACTGTAAAAAATGGTTTGGATGGTGTAGATGGCACAAATGTTGCAGGTAGTAATATTCGTAGCGATCAATGCAGAAGCACCTTGGTCATTTTTCAGATATTTGCCATTAATCAGGTGCGTTTAATGTGCCGGTTATTATCGCTAACAACGTAGTACCTGATAACATTACGTTTCACGATGCACCGATATTTTACAGTAGGCTTGAGCTAAAATTTAACATATGAATTAATGGCCTTGTCATGAATAATAACATAAGCTACCATATACATTTAGCGGAACAAATATCACCAGCTTACTATTATCGTGCTTGGATGTCGGTGCAATACAATGGTTAGCAATAATACACTCCATATTTATTAATTATGTTAAAGCTGATTCAACAATGAGCTTCATCAGACACTAATTTCAATCAAGATCCAGTCAAGCAGCATTTTAGTTCCATCAAACTTACGGCCTGGAAAGTAATTGATAAATTCCGTTTAAGCAGACCGAATGTCTAGACACAGGGCTTCGAAAAATACAAAGCTGTGGGAAAAATTATTAAGGTGCCATATTTGACCCATAATTGAAATACGTTACCAGTAAGAACTGGGCGACTGGTGCAGTCGTCAAAAGAGAGCAGTTGATGCCAAACTATACAGCCCATCGTGGACCAGTTATAATTATAACCCTTGCCGCGCAGTGAATGTGCTATAACTCATGCTTTCCATTGTCTGTTGGTAAGTGTGACAACACCTGAAATATTCATATTAGTTGTGTCATGACCTATGAACACTGACGGGAACAAACCCCACCAACTTCCCTGTAGCAATTTACCTTTTATTAGATGATTGTGAGTTGTACCTGCAGCTCCGCACGATAGCCTTATAATGGGCGCCTAAATGGAGATAATTATTTACAGTTCTCTCACTAGTCAGTGGCTTCAAGATATACTGTATGATAGGGCAATAATTTAATTCGATGTAAAGCAGGGTTGCTATTAATCCAAGCAACAGAAACGTGGTTCATTCACATTGCTCAAATATAACAATTTCGCAAGCCTACATCGATAAAAAGCACAATCACCCTTTAGAACACACATTTATACCGTGTTGAATAACTTTCTCATTTTAGCGCCTACACATATATATATATATATATATATATATATATATATATATATATATATATATATATATATATATATATATATAGAGAGATATATAGATATATATATAGATATATATATATATATATATATATATATATATATATATAGAGAGATAGATATAGATAGATCTCTATATCTCTATATATATATATATCTATCTATATATATATATATATATATATATCTCTATATCTATCTCTCTCTCTATATCTATATATATATCTATCTCTCTCTCTCTATCTATCTCTCTCTCTCTATATCTCTATATATATATATATATATATATATATATGTTTGTGAAAGAGACATTTCTTTTCAGAAATAACCAGAACAAAACCACCAGAGACATGTCTGATGGCGCAATTGCATTATGGGGATCAATGCGGACAGCTTGAGCTACCAAGATATTAGCTCATTTGTCGAGGTTACTGGCCGTTCTGGCATGATTTATTGGTCCATATGGTTTTTTTTCTGAACACATCTCCGGTTGTCGAAGTTTTGACGGATTAGGTCCAACATCTTCCTTCGAAACCCACAATGTGTCTTTCATTTGCCCAATGCAGCGGACACCTGTCTCTACCTTTACATGAAACCACCGTTGAGTCGGGGACACAATCACATTCCCATTGCACCTGCAACAAAGGGAGAGTCGGTACTGGATGGATCTACAATTTTTCTTTATTGCGCCTTGGATATCACTTAGACTTTAATCAGTGTGGTGATGCGAGAATGTGTGATTAATGTACGAGGCTATGATTGGTTGGTTGGTTGGTTGATTGATAGAAACTGAAGATGATTGTTTTTATGGCATTTGCTTGCAGTAATTGATGATAGGATTTGGTAATATCGATTCATGTCAAAATGCTAGTACAGTTTGAGCATTCCTGGTAGTGCATTGGCATCATGTCTCATGTGCAGTCACAGAATGGATTGATGTGTGATGCTGTTCTACTAAGTATACAAAGATATGGGGCAATGGATAGATGTTGGTGTTCAAGCGCACAAACAAGTCGATCAAAGCACAGTATTCATGACGTGTCGTCCTTGTCTGTGTCACCTTGCCATGGTTGTAATGTGTCGGTTAACATAAGGACACAAGCCACCGATGGTTACCCTCAAAAGATTAGCTATAGTCATTAACATAATAGGGACAGTCGCTTATACGTGACTAACACGGATAATCCCCATACTATCTGTGCTTCTACCTATATCATCACTCTTTAATACGTCCCCTAATAAGTCAATTTGCTTCTAACCACTATGCATATATTCTAATAAGAACGTATACAAACTTCTTTTCTCTGTTCACCTAATGTAAGCAAAGCCATGGCATGATGTACTCCTAGTATACCAGACGTATGTTATGCACCGTGTGCTAATTAATAAAGAGGATAAAAACAGAGGAAGCACTAACTTTCTCACAGACAGAAATATTTTGTTTCCATTTACTGATCATTCACATGTAACATTAGCCTAATGCCTACGATGAGTCGAATGTAAATTATCACTGATACTTTTCTCTTGACAGGTTTATAGCGCATTAGTTATTGCAGGCACGATTGGATCTATTTATATTTTAATTCTTATTACAGACACGTTCCACTGAATAAGAGCTTCCTGAATGATTTATCAGGATAAATTTTTCGGTTACATTTACCAGATTATATTTTAAATTAAAACCCATTACGGCGTCAAACCAGAAGGATTTTGATCAGCAAAATTGTTTGGCATGACTACATTTCTATAATTTCACAAATATTCGAAATAAGCGCTTCATTTGTATGCATGGTAATATTCAACTTTTAGCAGAAACTCATCAACTATTTCCTGTGACAAATTGTACAGCAACGAAGTACAAGACGCATCCATTGTCTGTCTCAGCATATACTATGACAATACCGACTACAGCTACAGTTATGCAATTTAACAGCGGCTTTCGGTGGTTATTCAGTATCACATCCTAAGATCAACCTGTCACCTACCTGTCATATGATCTACTTGTCACCTACCTCTCATAGGATTAACTTGTCACCTACGTGTTATGCGCGGGCTCTACCCAACAGCATGGAACACCAACATCATTCACGTGATGGAGATTACAGTGAATTGTATCATGCATAAAAATGGTTGGCTTCTTGAACACACATATAAGTGATGCATAACTAAATAGCATTAGAAGCAATGGGTCTTTGTAGATAGTTTCTTGTCTATTCATATATATGACATCGCCATCGACAGCAATTTGATATTTTGGTCAGTTTCGTAGCGAACTGTAAATCCCGCACATCTAGCCGGCAGTTAACTACACCCCAAGCCTCCAGTTCGATATTCCTTGCCTAAACGTTATTTACGCATACAAAAATATTAACCAAGACCTCCTCATTTGCACAATTACAAAGAAAGGAATGAGGTAAAACGGCAGTACATGCAGGATCGTTCAGCAACTCCACTCGCACTTGTTAGCTTGAAACGCTTGATAGGGCGATGTGACTGTCTCGATCATACCGAGGGTTTTAGGTAGTAGATATCCCAAGTCCCCAAAGGGTAACGCCTTCATATTGCAATGTTAAAAGCAGGATGACACCTTTCATGGACCCTTATTTTCAAATTGCACAGCATATATAGTTCGTTTATTGATTCAACTGTTTTAGAAAACATACATTCAGCTATGATTATAATTATGTTGTGGTAAGACGTTCACATCAACTATTTTAACACTTAAATTAATTCACAAACGCCGAGTCAACAATATAAAATTGCAGCTTAGCAATTAGTTAGTTGAGGCCCTATATCGCAGTAAAACAATAATTTACATCAATGCTTGACTTCAATCTACATATCGCAGCTGTATGTCAATACAACATAGACCTGGTATCGTCAATGCCAGCAACTTACACGGGTTGAGAACAGCTTCAGGCAGGTCAAACCAATAAGACGCTTGTTATTCATGGTCGTTTGATTTATTGATGCATTTACTAAATTAAACATGCATATGCTCGTTGACTTGAGTCTGAACATTTGCGAAACGTGGCAGTTTGGATTGAGTAACTCGTTTACAAATCGTAACCATCAGCGTTTCACGGAATTGCTTCCGAAATGCGCAGTAGATTAAGAAATTGAATGATGAGTTAAGCACTTCGAGAACATTGCTGATTTCACTAACCATGTAGGGAACTGATAGGCAATTCTGTGTTTTATAGCGCCAAACTATCTGCACGATACGTGCGGGTGAATTGCAAACCATGAACCCCAATATGACAAGAATTAAAACCAGGGTTATATTGTTGTCACTGCTTTCGTTTTGTACTGCACCTACCCTGAGGCGGCGTTTCCGCCGTAGAATCCGGCGATAAGAGATAGTCAGCTTGGTGTTAAGAACGGCCAGTAAAAGCAAAGGAAGGGCAAAGCACATGATGTAATACGAAGCATCAAAATAGAGTAATTTGTAGATGTCACTATCGCCAATTGCTGTACGTACAAAAGTGTAGCTGCCACTTTCGCTTGAGTTTTCCCCATAAGTCTTGTATGCGATTCTAGTCTCGAAATAGCGCGGAAGGTTGTAGATAAAAGAGCACATTAGAACTGCTCCTACTCCCCGTTTGACAGCCGCCAGGGAGCACACAGTGGCTGCTTGGTAAGGCTTACATACTGCGATATAGCGACTAACTGCAATCAGCACAGTCATCCATATGGTGGCAGTTTGTCCCACAAAAAGAAGGGGATACGAATAGAGTATCACATAAAGCCAGGTGGCGTGTAGGTTTAGAGCAAAGTAACTGAATAGTTCGCCCAGTGAGAACTGTAGAAACCAGAGACACAAGAAGAAGTTGTCTGTCAATGCCAAAGCTTGCAGCATGAATGATGCGACTGGTGTACCGATATCCTTGATGAGTACAACAAACGACACAGTGTTGCCGATCAAACCTAGCAGACACAAACTGCCAGCAACGAGGGTGTGCATGATCAACTTGGTGAATGCCTTACACTCGTTATCTGCGAAGGGCGCGTATGTAGATGCATTCTGCTCGATATCAGAGGTGATATTCCAATACATGGTTAATTATCAATAGGTGTTGGTGGAATATTGTATCCCGTGTATTCAACAGCGACGACACATCTAACTGACTGCAACGATCAAGTCTACAGCTTAATATCACAAAGGCTGCTTCTTTCTGGCATGTCTAAGTAGAGTATTAAGACGTCAGCCCACATATCAGCGCACATATCAGTAGAGTATTAAGACGTCAGCCCACATATCAGCGCATATATCAGTATGAATTACTAATGGGAAGTGTCCTTCTGCGGATTCCACACTTTAGATGGCAGCTTTATTATTCGCTGGAAACTCTTCTGATGGTGTTGGATGACTACCCTGAGTTGGACAACTCGATCCAACTACCGCCAGGGACATTTATTCTCTTTCACAAAGAATATACCAATTAGTGTTTACTATCTTGCGGTTTTATAACCTGACTCTCGTTGATTGTCAGCGACTGTTGCTGATGCTCTCCTCAACAGCTACTAGTGCAGCGCCTTTAGTATAGCCGTGTCTTTGTCTCCAGACTGCGCCCTCTTTTCGTTTGTCCAATCAGCTGCCCGCAGCAACCGGCAGCCGGTCGGGTAGGTGTCAGACCATCTTCAATGCTCAAGATACATTCGTTACGGAAAACACGTTACCTGCAACTCACGTGCGTTGCTTTGTCATTGATCATTCATCTTGTGACTCAATCGTTGGTATTCTACTGCAGTGGATGGGGTTTCCCGCTAACACAAACATTCGTTTAAAAGATACTTCATGAGAAAGTCATGCGCTGACATAGCGCTAGTGTGTTAACATGCTCCTAGCTACATGTTTCCTAAAGGACATTCTCCCATCTGATAATATGCATCATACATACATACATACAAACATACATACATACATACATACATACATACATACATACATACATACATACATACATACATACATACATACATACATACATACATACATACATACATACATACATACATACATACATACATACATACATACATACATACATACATACATACATACATATAATATACATACATACATACATACATACATACATACATACATACATACATACATACATACATACATACATACATACATACATACATACATATACATACATACATACATACATACATACATACATACATACATACAAACATACATACACACACATTCATACATGCGGATGCCTATTTATAATGTTGATACGACACATACATACGTTGATGTACATATGTTGGGTATATATATATGCAATATGCATACTAATATTACATATACACATTTCATATGCGGATGCCTATTTATATATACATTGATGTACAACGTTGGGTATATATATGCAAGCGTGTAAATATATATATATATTTATATGTATGTATATATACATATCAATTTTATATATATATATATATATGAATATACATATATATATATACATTGAAAAAAAAATATATATATATATATATATATATATATATATATATATATATATACATATGTATATATATATATATATGTATATATATATATATATATATATATATCTCTCTATATATATCTATATATATATATATATATATATCTATATATATATATATATATATATATATATATATATATTTATGCAAACATTAACATATGCATGTGCCAAATTGACAACAAACCTAACCGTACCCTCTCAGTCACTAGTTGATGGAGAAATCCTCTATAGCTTATGTTAATTACAAACCCTAGCTTCCCAGTCACGAGTGGCCTACGCGACACCTGCCGCATCCCCCCTCCTCTCGTGCATACACATATTCTAGAGCCACATGGCCATCCTGCCTTGGCAACGCCCGACGGCCCCAGCGCTCACTAATATGGCGACTGCACGTCTCATAAGAATTATAATAACGTGCTTAAGTAGTTGAGGGAAACACTTTACATTTTGATATCAGTACCCTCCTGGCCTCCGAGCTCAACACATCTGTCTCTGCAATTTAGGCAAATTTCGATCTAAAATTCGAAAGTTGAGGTCAGCTAATAAGGTTCCTATTCTTATCAACCCTACACCAGGAGTTCGAGTCTTACTTCCTTATCAGAAGTGCGTATGTTGTGCATCTCCAAGCCACAAATCATGATACGTCACGTGCATATAATTACACATGTATATATTCAGACATATATGCTTATATCTTAACGCATATATATATAAATGAAAATATATATAAATATATATATATAAATATATATATACATATATATACATAAATAAACATATATATATATAAATTTTATATATATATGTAAATTTATATTTATTTATGTTTTTATACTTAAACATCTATGTACATATATATATAAATATATATTTTATATTTATATGTATAAATTCATATATGTATAACTATATATATTTATATATGCAGGTAGTCATGTATATATATATGTATATATATATATATATATATATATATATATATATATATATATATAAATATATAATATATATGTATATATATATAAATATATATATTTATATGTATATATATACATATATAGATAGATATATGGGTATATATAAACGAGCGTGTAAATATATATATATATATATATATATGTATGTATGTATATATACATATCAATATGTACATATACATTGAAATATATATGTATATATGTATTTAAATGTATATATATATATTTATATATATATAAATATATATATATATATATGTATATATACATATTGATATGTATACATATATGTACCGATTTATGTATATATATATACGTTGAAATATATATATATATATCTATATATGTATAGATATACATATTTATGCACATATATATGTTTATGCATATAATTTTATAAATATGTATGTACATGTATACATATGTATATACACATATAAACATATTTATATATATGTATGTATTTACATGCGTATATATATTTATATATGTTTGCCTGTGTGTGTTTGTGTGTGTGGGCGTATGTGTGTGTTTGTCTTAGTAAATATACTGGCTTACAACATTTTTGATAACATAGCTCAGTACACTAACGGTAAAATACAACCTGCTTACCAGAGAATTATTTAATTTAAAAGTAATCCTTGTATTTTAATATATATATATATATATATATATATATATATTTATGTATATATGTGCATAAATATGTATGTACGTGTCATGTATACATATGTATATATACATATATACATACATATATATATATATGTATTTACATGCGTATATATATTTGTGTATGTGTGCGTGTGTGTGTTTGTGTGTGTGGGCGTATGTGGGTGTTTGTCTGAGTAAATATACTGGCTTACAACATTTTTGATAACATAGCTCAGTACACTATGGGTAAAATACTGCCTGCTTACCAGAGAATTATTCAATTTAAAAGTAATCCTTGTATTTTAATCGTCTTTAGTTAACATTCAAGCGTCCATTGTTTTTAAAGGCGTTATAACTTAACAATGTGCGGGAGTCCCATTATTCCATCATCCAGCCTGAAAGAACAGTTATGCTGCATAGTGTTATCTTACATGTCTCCAAATACTGACATGATATTTGCAGTCGATTTAATCTTGGCTATACCAGCCACGGTGAGACCGATGGCGGCTGTATCTACCGACCGACTACTGCTAGAAGAGTCTCTAAATGGCTCTCGGTAGTGTCAAAATAGTATATTTTCCTTAGATGCATTCAGCGTAGTGACTTAACCTGTTAATATTGCCATCAACCTAAATATTAATGCGCTGTGCAAATTACATAATACATCGCATAGTATTCAACGAAACAGTAAAGCTCAACTGAGAATGGTATTGCAAATCATTAAAAGATTAACCCAACAGTATTTTACGGATATGCAAAGTCAAAAATGATAACTATAAAGAAACCATGTGCAATCTTTTGGACAGTGCCAATAATATTATTTCGCACGACAAAGAAAGAGCTGATTCACTGAATGGTTAATTTGCATCAGTATTTATTGACGAGATAGCAGGACGCCCTGGAACCTATTAGATTATTCAACGGTGGTGACGAGGAACGTCAATGCAGGATACCGAAGTCCTAAATTTATTTCGTTAGACGGCTTTTAAAGGCGCTCGCCATAACAATATTGCTTCCATTAGTTATCATATTCAGCCTGTCCATTAATGAAGAGGGTGTTCCAGATCACTTGAAATGTGCTAATGTTACACCAATATTGACAAAAACGTCAGCCTCAAGGATAGGCCCTGAAACCCGTTCTTTTCTTGATCTTTATAAATGATCCAGACAGTGCTGTTGTAAAGCAAAATTAAGATGACATCAAAACGATGAAATGCCGAATGGGCGATTCTTCTCTGTACGATGTGTCAGAGGAAATGCTTAAAGTATCATAACTGATCAGTCATCCAGCGAACAGTATTATGCTGTAGCAGTAAAGGCTAATACAGTTCTCATGGAGATCAGACGGAAGTTCACTTATCGCTCTAAGGGAATTGTCATCACACTGCCGAAGGCACTTGTAAGACCCCACGATTCCTTTAACGTAACATAGATATATTAGAAAGAGTACCAAGGCGGATTGCGCATGTTAGGGCTGACGTCTGGTAAAATACGAAGACTTCATTCAGGTACTTAATATGTTGAATTGATAAGATTATTTGTTTTTTTGCTCACACTTAGTGTGATATACGATGTTTATTATGCAATAGCTACAATGAAGCACCGACAAGAGTGACGGTATTAAATGTAAGTCGACATCAAGCATCACAGTCTGACGATGATCAGACGATGATCAAAGGCTGATGATCCAACATCACAGACACGATCATTCATCATCACAGGCTGACGATAAGCTGACATCCATCATCACAGGCTGACGATGATTAGATCCATCATCAGCTGACATCCATCATCACAGGCTGACGAGGATCAGCTGACATAGATCATTACAGGCTGACGATGATCAGGCTGACATGATCCTGACATACATCATTACAGGTTGACGATAATCAGGTGACATCTGACAGATTTTTGTTCTTACAAGAACATATTATTATACAGTATATCTGGTTATGCGCTGACATGC
>CM067345.1:3942072-3971128 GCA_034190875.2 Urechis unicinctus
TTGTTGCGCTACCAGGGAAAAGTTGTCTTCGATTACCTTTGCGAGCAACAATTGCAGAAATTAATAGAGAAGCAGTTACCGTATGTTTCAGAACATTTGTTCAGTGAGTCATCATTGAACGGAAGAGTGACAGTCAGGTCTATATCATCCTCTGATTTAATCATATCGCTGGCTGATTGTCGCTAGGAAATGCCTTGAGCCTTATCCATGGTTATGCTTACAACTTAATAAATGTTTGCTGCATGCTAGTCATCAGGTAAATAGAAAACTTAGTTGGTGTAAGAATCCATATATGAACACCTTAATAACCATGTACAATTCATCACCCTTTCTATTGCATCTATGTAACTCTTTGTAACCCTGCCTCTAAGCCACAGCTTGCATTTCGCTATGTGGTCTGTACAAAATACTACTATCCCAGAAACAAAGCCTCTACCCATGCCTCTGATTTACAACATAAACTACTGTGACAAAACAAAAGTTGTTAACCGGTTTTTGGCCGAGTAAGGTCAGATTCGTGAATTTAGCATTAGTGGTATATAGCGGGTTATCCGTATTAACTGAATGATGTGCGTGGGCTGCAATGATGTCCACGTGATTAAAAGGGCGTAGCCCATATCAAAGGTTTTGGTTGCTGAGACGTCGAGGGTTATGTCTACGAAGCTCGTGAAAGTTGAATAAAACCTGTGAATCCCAGCTGTGGCTTAGTTCTTCCGTCCTTGACAATTAATGCCTATACCAACAGTCCATGCTACCGCCCCTGAGCCACAGATTTTTATTTCATCTAGAGCCCATTCTCCTAGCCGTGAACAATGTTACTGCTTCTGTGTCTCAGACACAGATTATGCTTCTGCCTCTTAGCCCCATCATATAATATTGCCTTTGATCTGTAACATACTCTTCTGTTCCCGAAGCACCGCCTTTACCAGTACCTTTGTTAACTCATCAAGGCACGGCAAAGGTTCAGGTGTCACGTGTATGGTGATGTCATGTCTTGAGGGTATAGATCATGTAGGAATCAAAGCTGTGAAAACCGGTAGTGTCGTGATGAATTATTTGGACGAGGCAATGTGTGTTCATGGCAATTGGTCAAGAATATTCAGGCTAAATGGTGCCGGAGTTCAACATTGATAAATCCATTCCAATTCTACCTGTGTTCGTTTTCTGTGGACGTTTGTCCGTGACGGTAGCCTGTGGTGTAGGGTTAAATGCGTACCTTCATCTACTAGACAGTAGCCTGCGATGTAGGTTTATATGTGTACCTTCATCTACGTGACAGTAGCCTGTGATGTAGGGTTATATGTGTACCTTCATGTCCGTGCCGGTAGCCTGTGATGTAGGGTTATATGTGTACCTTCATGTCCGTGCCGGTAGCCTGTGATGTAGGGTTATATGTGTACCTTCATGTCCGTGACGGTAGCCTGTGATGTAGGGTTATATGTGTACCTTCATGTCCGGTAGCCTGATGTAGGGTTATATGTGTACCTTCATGTCCGTGACGGTAGCCTATGATGTAGGGTTATATGTGTACCTTCATGTCCGTGACGGTAGCCTATGATGTAGGGTTATATGTGTACCTTCATGTCCGTGACGCTAGCCTGTGATGTAGGGTTATATGTGTACCTTCATGTCCGTGCCGGTAGCCGATTATGTAGGGTTATATGTGTACATTCATGCTGTTAGTGGCCTCCTGTTGTTGTGTTATCTCCATGTTTGGCAAAATTGTAGAACAGCTTCCTCGAGCCTGCCCATTATTCGGCGATTTGTTTGTCCAATATATGGTTTTTGACAGAGTGTGCATGTCAAGCAGTATATGACAATATTGGCTTTGCATGATATGGAAATAACATTTGAGCGCTACTCGATAGAACGCATATATATTAAGATAAAGTACAATTTGTCTATTCGTTCATCGTCAACATAATTCGGAAATTTCCATATTTTCCCATTTTCCACTTCCCTAATACGGCCATAGATAATGCGTAAAAATGACTCTTAATTAACATGTGGGAAACAGTATTAGTGAATACAAAATGGTGGTTACATCCAAGTAGATGCAATCAAGGCGGATTAAGTATTTTTGCAAACAGTAGGGCTGGGCCGTTTGCAATGTCCAGGTTAAAATCATTATCTTTTATTGTGTCTCTGACATAAAATATACTACGTAGATCATTTGTTCTGCACCCCACATCACACCAAAGCCACAAGGGCATCCATTAAGCAAATTGGATGCGCTTGTGAACACGGCATATATAAATTTGCAGCTGTGAAGAGAATTTGTACTAGATTGTATAATTGCTGACTATATTTGGCTGCATTAACATTAAAACAGAGAACTATTAAAACATGAAATCCATGACAATGACAATGCTGCTGCAGTAATGTCCTCAAGCATATATGTCGGAACAGTTAGACCGGAAGGAGTAGAAAATATTTTACAATTGATGTCTTCAATCTGCCTTGGAATTTCTCTACGTCTGATGTAACAGGGATATTACAACTTTGAATATATATCGAGATATATACCCGGATACGTTACCTTCTTTTCAAATAGCTGATGAATTTGAGATAACATCACTTTATAAATTGATTTTCAGCAAACATGCTTACTCAGATAGCTAACGAGCACAGTTCATTATCGTGTAACTAGGCGTGAAAAAAGGCGTCTGAAGTCAAGTGTTATTTGAGGGCAATTAAAGTAACATGTATTGGTTATTATCATCAGCAATGTCTACATCATACCGTCGTGGTAGGAAACATCATCCTCTGATTGTTACTCTATCTGAGGACAAGACAAAAGCAAATGCACATCCGGGAGTTTTGTTGCTAGGTTTCTACATGTATGAACTGAAGACTTAAGACACGCACAGTGGTACTTACATTATGCGATACACAATATTTGTTGAGCATTACTACCGCTGAAACAACGTTCTACGCGTTCTTCGTGTACCTTACGACTTTCTTTTTCGTCACTTATGACGACACATCACAAGTCATTTGTATGAAGCTTACAAAACCTCCCTTGTCATCGATGCATATTTACGTGCGCGTTTATATGGATGTAAAATTCTGATTCGCAAATGTGTTTTGCCAGAATATGGCTATGTCTCTCATATGAATCACAAAATGATGTAGCTAATAGACACACCGTCATTTCCCGATGCGCCCAATTCGCCTGGCACCACAAATATAGACGATGGCTTGCTTCTTTGATGAATTTATAATTCACTTCAATTTGGGAATTTGTGTTAAGATTGCACTTTGCCAAAAACTGTTAATACAATCATGTCTTAGAAGCCATGAAAACACTCTTACTATTTGGTAGACAATAAATACACAAAAGAGAGATTACTAAAATTGTGATGGCCAATACTGACAGCTAACGTCCATTTCAATATCCATTAGACCAATTCAACAATCAATACATATTTTTAGACTTCTCAAACATCTAGTCATTTATGAGAGAAAGGTTTCATTGTTACAAAAACTCGTATTCACCCAATTATTATTTCGTTTGTATAGAACATGTACCTTTAAATGACATGACTGCACCACTATTGGAATGTATGTATGTTTGTTTGTATGCATGTACGTTTTTTTTACTCAAATGAATATTGATTCTAAATTGTTATTTCCACCTGTGATATATGAGTCGCAAAGCCATACAGATATGATTAGTATCGTTTTAGATGGTCGAGTTTATCGGATGACTAATGTTTTAGCGCATAATTGTGAATTTTAATGATATATTCGCCAATAATATAGACTTTGTCGGCCTTCGTGACGATAATACTTAGAGCTCTCGGCAATATTTAATCCCGACACTCACTGTCTCATTATAAACTAATAACAAGAAATAAAATTTTATTCTGTGCTTGAATGATGATCTATATTCTTTTCAAACCGTAATGAACACACTTAAATATCATCATTACGTACATCACTCAACCCATATTGTTGCTTGCCCTGTAATCCCCAGTTGTTTTGATGTAGACAATAGTGAGTTGTGGGTACTTGCTTCCGGAGTAGAAGTGTCATGCGTGCCGACGATCAATAATGGCGCCTACATAAAGCTGACGCTGGAGTGATTCAAAACAAGGTGCCTTTAAAATAAAATCCTTCCTATTCAACAATCAGTATGATGTGCGGAGAATCGTTTGTTGGGTTTCTATTTGTGTAAACGTACACCTAAAAACCTGATTAATATGTTTATTGCAGTCAAATCAGATCGTTTATTTATTAGAACTTATTGTGATTGTAATAAATATGCTATTGTTATCCAAATCTGACGCCCAAATATGTACCATTAATCAAGCGACGTAATGTGTTACTTATTACCCATGTCACATCTGACACGGACAGACATTTATAAGAGCTACCAATGGGTCTCACAGACAACACCAGCCGTGTTCAGTATGGCACAGTCACGAGATTGCGAACGTAATGTACATTTGATGTAACATTGTATTAACTGCATTGGTCGCCGTGTCAGTGGATGGATAACGTGAGCTTGTGTGTTACTGACGCAGCATTAGTAGATATAGGAAGAGTCATAAATGACAGCTATAGATAACCGGCAGCCTAAATCCGCAATGATTGCATGGATGTTTCTATATCACTAGCAGTAGCATTTACAATCCCCTCAACCGCCATCAACTATGGAATATTGTAAATATATCTCTACAATGTTACTTTGTATAGAGAAGGTCGTAAGCGAGACAACAGCAAATACTGAATGCAGGAAGCCAACGCGGAGGCATATCAACACAGCTGTTACATAACTAATCTCTGCCTATACGCCAAAGATATGCATGTAGGCAACATCTAAACATGTACCCTGTGGCAGAGGTGTCAAAACCCTCAGCTTCAATGCACGTACACTGTTCATGCGTATGAAGGATCCATAAAAGTTAAACAAGGCGCTGGTGTTGATTTGATATAGTAATTAGAACTTGGTATTGTTTAAATGTGCCCGTATAAAACTTTTCTAAACAAATTGGTTAATTTGCAAGCAAACCTCTCGCAATGGTCTATTTGTACCCACACACTTTGACACTCGAACACGCGTGGCTCAAGCATATATGTCAAGCGAATTACAAGGCACAATATATCACGTCTTGTAGAAATCATATACCATATACACTCAATCAACAGAAACATAGATTTTTCCATTGTTATGCGTTGCTGAAGCAAATCTTAGTCCGATGCACGGTCTTCATCAATACCTCGAGACTAATGATCACTACCAATCAAGACCGTCGAGCAAATGGGTGTGACATATGGAAATGTGTTCATTCGAATGTATGCAAGTTCGAGCGTATGTGCGCTACTGGCCGGCAGGTGGCGGTCATTCTCTCATATATCCAGAACAATGATACATGCGTTTAATCATATCTTTCTTTAAAGTTGATAATGGTAAGGGGTGACAGGGGTGTGTTATTCTCTATGTCACTGCACCTGTAGCTTGCCAGCGCACATCGTCTGTGTACACTCTGCAGTCATGGGAGGCTAGGTTGTGAGCCAGGATAGATCACTCTGTTCTGTGTAGCGAAGACAAGGCAAGAGACAAAGGATCAGATGATACTAGAAACATAGAGAGAGAAGTTCTACAACATGTTAATGGCATTGGGTGCACATAGCCGACATTTCTTAATTAAGAGTAACAGCTATCATAAAATAACTTTTATAAAAACACCCTACCTCTCCCTCTTTGTTCGCGTATGTATGTATGTATGTATGTATGTATGTATGTATGTATGTATGTATGTATGTATGTATGTATGTATGTATGTATGTATGTATGTATGTATGTATGTATGTATGTATGTATGTATGTATGTCTGTATGTATGTATGTATGTATGTATGTATGTATGTATGTATGTATGTATGTATGTATGTATGTATGTATGTATGTATGTATGTATGTATGTATGTATGTATGTATGTATGTATGTATGTATGTATGTATGTATGTATGCATGCATGTATGCATGTATGTATGTATGTATGTATGTATGTATGTATGTATGTATGTATGTATGTATGTATGTATGTATGTATGTATGTATGTATGTATGTATGTATGTATGTATGTATGTATGTATGTATGTATGCATGTAAGCATGTATGAATGTATGCATGTACGCATGTATGTATGTATGTTTGTATGTATGTATGTATGTGTTTATGTATGTATGTAGGTGTGTATGCATACATGCATGTATTTATGTTTTGTCATATTCCTGGGTTGAATATGTAGTGTTTCATCTTGGTTGGGTACACGTTTTTCTTTTATATGTATGTCATAACTACATTGGAACATCAACTCTTGTATCACTATCATTGTTTTACGATTGAGAGAAGAAAAAGGGTAATTTTTTTTTGTTTTTGCAGCGGGATGTCATATTCCTGGGTTGAATATGTAGTGTTTCATCTTGGCTGGGCGTCTTTATTGTTATCTGTTTTATTGCCATCGTTGTATGTGTTCTATGTCACATCCCGTCTTTCTGACCATCGTTGTACCTTTGATGTTTCCTTAATTGTAATTGACCCATCTGGACATGCGTAGTCGCCTGTGTGCATTTGACGTTTATAACATCCGGTCAGTTGGGATTACCCATCGTAAAAATGCTGAGGCGGGTGTGCCACAATCAGCCGAGATGGACCCTACTCCTCGCATCCTCTGATTGAATGTATGTTATTTAATATATATGTATCGATATGTGATTGGCTGGAGGACCAGCAAAGTATTGTGGTACGGTTGAGGTGCGAGGCAGTCGAGGCACGAAGAGAGAGAGAGAGAGAGAGAGATATTGGAAATAAAGAGACTTGTTACTCAAAAACGGACTTGTACTATTTACCCCCAATCGTAGTACATAACAGTTTTTATGTATGTATGTTGTTATGTATATATGTATGAATTTATTTATGCATGTATATTCTTCCAGAAATTCGAATGCTCTTTGCATTATATTCAGCTACTTAGAGCTTCTTAAAATCCAAATACCGATCTTCTTTATAAGCGATTTTATTGCCTAAAACTGGCTGAGCGCTCAACGTTTGGCAACAATCATAGGCCAAACCTAGCAAACAGTTGTGTTGTATACTTTGCAGTTCCTATCAGTTGATTGTTGCAGCTTTTGCCCAATGCAGAAAACTTCCAATCATTTTCAGAATTTCGCGTTAAAAGCAACATTTCGTTAATCCTTAGCTCAATTACAATTAATTTGTATAGATTACTGAAATCAAAAGAAATCGCGGCGAACGTATCTGAATTCAAGCTTGCAGACGGAAGGACCGGTGGTGCACTTCATTAAGATGGACCAGTAACATCCATGCCGTGTTTGCTTAAACAGCATGCTACATTTATATGTCAAGTAGGTTGACACTTTTCTGACATATGAATTCTTGGAAAGCTTTCATTTAATATTGCGGCGCTGATGTTTCCGTACCTTTCCATGGTTGTAGGGAGTATTCCTTCCATTGATTGGCCGGTTTAGCGGGAACGGGTAAATGTCACGGGAAGCGAGTAACACCAAGTCTCTCCCTCTTATCTTCATTTCACAATCCAACGATTCGATTCTGTAAGCTTGTAACTCGAACCTTGGAGCTGCCGTCGTTCGATGCATATCTATGACATTTTCTTTCAACTTCGATTATGGAACCATTATTTGTGACAGTGAATGTTATGATGAAAACATGAACACATATGGTAATTTCATGCAGACGGCGAGCGACAAAAAGGCAGGTCGAAATCGACATGGTGTCTTCACCAGACTGCTAGAGATTACCCTTAACTATCTAGCATGTAACGACCACCAAAAGCTTGATATGGGGACCTACCGTGAATATTAGCCTCCTTTAATTAGTAAATAAATCCTCCTGCATTATGGTGAGCATCGTTACGTTAAACAAGCAAAAGCCTCAAACCGAACCGTAAAATATTCGAGCGGAAGTCATAAGCGATAGTTTCAGAATATTTCGAGCAACGATGGCCGAGACACAACGGCCGCGAGGTAGTTGTACTGGGATATTTTAGGAGGGCTCATTATCTAATTGATTTACATCTACTTACACGAATAAATAAACGATGAAAATGCGCTTGAGTTGACTGTAAACGCGACAAGTAAAATGACACATACTTCTATTATAAGATGCCTTTTAAAATTTTGACATTCCACGTCAGTTATCATTGGGGGAACGTTACCCACAACATGAACACGCTTGCCAACTGATCATTTGGCAAAAGAAATGTTGTCATTATCAAGCGAACACCCTCCACCCATTTGTTTTTAATTACTTAATGCATATCGTTTAAAAAAACTGTGTTGACAAATATTTCAGCTGTATTGCTTATGGAATCAGAAGTGACGTCAAATGAGGACGTGATGGTTAGACAGAGGGTGAAAACAATAAAGAAAAACACGCTGATGGATTCAATCGTGACTGTCATCACATATACACGACCCACGTCAAAACTTCCTTCTACACAAAAAAACTAAGTTCTCACATTGTGTGCATAAATCAAAAATCAAGAGTTGTGTATGGTTTGGTTGGGATGCCACAGATGCTATATGGAGTAATGAGTGCTATCTTTTAATTGTATATGTAGACGACAAGGAATGCCTACACTGTTTCGTTACACTAGCGCACATCTGTTTATTTAAAAGCTTCGGAGAATGTGATAGCAGGGCCTTGAAATCATTATTTTTGAATTAGAATATGATGTATTCCAACAACATTCCATGTCGTATCGCTGTATAATGCTCTATAGAACATAACAAACTTATTTTGCTTGAACCTTAATGTACTGAACAAATGTGCTTTATTAAAGGAATATATAAATGCTGATCATAAATCTCCTGATACTCATTGGTACGTTTGGATTTACCCTGTGTATATTGCTATTATCTGGGGTGGCCTTTGGCAGTGTAATATTTTACAGCTTTCCGATTTTTATATGTTCAATCAAGCAGGTGCGCTCAAGTATTTTTTAGTTTGGCAAGTATTAAAACCATTCTCTATACAAATGACATCGCAAACAAAAAACCAATTCAGGGATTGATCGATGAATGTAATTAGCAAGGGATTTCGCACTTCAGTTAAGGAACTGTATGTTTCCATCATTTACGATTTTATGTAATAGGTGAATCGTTTTGGTTTTTGTGTGTGTAAATATTGAGATTGAACAGAGTAATATACAGTGTAAAATACACAATGTAGTGCGGATAATGTATAACAGTCGAATCATAGAGCCACAGCCGTTATAAGACAATTTTTGCTAGGGAAAATGGATTGTCAGAAACCAATAGATTTAAATTCGACCATTATAATACTTATGATAAGTATTCTAAAATGATCCCGCATGCAAAACGGGAACGTCAAGTAGCTAGATTATAGTCAAATAACAATATCAAACTGCACGAAGGGTTGAGATAATCAATACCTTCTCACTCACAATCTGTTCAGGTCTTCTGGTTATGACGGATTGCAACTTACCGGAATATTGCAGAAGATAAACCATCAATAATTATCTGAGCTAGACAACAGTTAGGTTCATTTTGTATCGGCAGAATAAGCTTTCTTCAACACCAAAGCCATCGCATTGCTCAAGTAAGCAATTTGTTTCCCAAATTATATCGTGAGATTATTTTTCAGATTAATGAGATGGACAAAGGTAAAACAAAACACTTAAATACCCGATATAGTAACGCAGGCTAGGATGATTTACACGCTTGTTCAACTCTCTGAATAAAGATTATCCACCCGACATACACCCCATGCGATGACGTGGCTGCCGTACACATGCTGATGGGACGATGGTCCACAACGGTACCACAGAGACTTCAGATCTGGCTCACCTATCTTCAGAAATGTTGCCACCATGTCATGAAATCAGCCACGTTACACGTGACAGGGGATCCAAAATGTATGTATGTATGTTTGCATGTATGTATGTATGGATGCATGAATTTATGTAAGCATATATATATATGTATGTATGTATGTATGTATGTATGTATGTATGTATGTATGTATGTATGTATGTATGTATGTATGTATGTATGTATGTATGTATGTATGTATGTATGTATGTATGTATGTATGTATGTATGTATGTATGTATGTATGTATGTATGTATGTATGTATGTATGTATGTATGTATGTATGTGTGTATGTTTCCCTTTCTGTCTGTATGTATGTATCTATGTATGTATGTATGTATGTATGTATGTATGTATGTATGTATGTATGTATGTATGTATGTATGTATGTATGTATGTATGTATGTATGTATGTATGTATGTATGTATGTATGTATGTATGTATGTATGTATGTATGTATGTATGCATGTATGTATGTATGCAAGTATGCATGTATGTATATATGTATGGATATATGTATGCGTGCATGTATGTATGTTTGTATGTATGTATGTATGATTTTATTTATGTATGTATATTCTTCAGCAATTCAATTGATCGTTGAATCGGTGAAGCGCATCATAATTATATTCAGCTACGTTCGGCTTCTTGAAATCCAAATAAATATTTTTTTATAAACGATTTTATGGCCTAAAAATGGCTGATCGCTCGACGTTTGGCAATAATCATTGGCCAAGCTTAGCAAACAGCTATCTCTCTCTCCCTGTTTGTGTATGTAAGCATGTATGCATGTACGCATGTATGTACGTACGTATATATGTATGTATGTATGTATGTATGTATGTATGTATGTATGTATGTATGTATGTATGTATGTATGTATGTATGTATGTATGTATGTATGTATGTATGTATGTATGTATGTATGTATGTATGTATGTATGTATGTATGTATGTATGTATGTATGTATGTATGTCTGTGTATGTATGTATGTATGTATGTATGTATGTATGTATGTATGTATGTATGTATGTATGTATGTATGTATGTATGTATGTATGCCATGGATGCATGAATTTATGTAAGCATATATATATGTATGTATGTATGTATGTATATGTATGTATGTATGTATGTATGTATGTATGTATGTATGTATGTATGTATGTATGTATGTATGTATGTATGTCTGTATGTATGTATGTATGTATGTATGTATGTATGTATGTATGTATGTATGTATGTCTGTCTGTATGTATGTATGTATGTCTCTCTATGTATCTATATATATATATATATCTCTCTCTATCTATATATCTATATATGTATATATACAAAAAATATATATCTAAACGAGTGTTGAATAAGTATATATGAAGTATTTTATTACCGAAAATTCTATTTTTCTTGTTATTTAACTGGCTACTACATTGAATTAGATCGCGAAACGGTACACATGGTTCATTATGATCACATCTACAGCAAATAGTACTTTTCCAATCTATTATGACTTAAAAATTATTTCAAAATATCGGTATTCCGCAAATATGCGCAAATATATATGAGCACAAAAGGTTGGATACGTGCGTATAAATTAGTATATTTACCATTCGTGGACGACCACTAGAGGATCGAAAGTATAAACCATAAATAAAAAGTGACTAAAAGATTTTTATTTGCATTAAACTCTCTCATTATATCAATTAGAATATGCCAAATCAATAATTAAAAATTAATGATAGCAGAAATGTACTTTAAAAACTTTTTCCACGTACGATTGGAGTCTACCAATGGTTGCAATTGTCACTATATATATATATATATATATATATATATGTATATATATATATATATATATATATATATATATTATATATATATATATAGAGATCTCTATATATATATATATATATATCTGTCTATCTCTATATATATCTAGATATAGATATATCTATCTATATAGGAGAGGGCGATTATATATATATATACATATATATATATAGATATATCTCGATTATATCTATATATATAGAAATATCTCTATATATCTATTTATATATCTCTGTTTATATCTATATAAATACATATATATACATCTATATATCTATATATATCTCTATATATCTATATATATATATATATATATATATATATATATCTATATATATATATATATATATTAATGGCTCCCACTCTTCAGCTCGATATGGTTGTCTATTTGTCAATGGATGTGTCGCCGTGGTTCGTCATAACGCTTGATTGTTCAACCTCTGTTGGGTGCACTCTTTCGTTTTGGTTCTCATCCAATGTAGCTCACAGACAGGCATGTTTATTTGTAAGAATTTATGTTTTCCCCAAACTTTTTGTTCCAGTTCATAAAAATATACGCATGCTTAATAATAATCTTACTACCGCTATATTATCTCCGTTATTTCTGATTATATCCTTTATTATAATAATACGTGTTATGGTTCAGCCTAGCGACCAGGTTTCATGTTGCTGTAATTTGTTGTTTAAATGCCGTTGGAGTTGAAATGCAGGTAAAGCAACAATGATATCATAGTTATGGAGCCAGTAAGGCCACCAGTAAACATAGTTTTAACAGTTAGTCCACCCGTAAACATATTTTTAACAGTAAGGCCATAGGTAATCATTTAAGAGTTTATAATGAAATATCATTGCATCATTAACAGAATAAACGGCATGTTTAATATTATGTATACTTTTTATATAGTGATTGAAAAGGTCACTTGTATAACAACTATGCATGTTTATTGACATTTCAATCATAATTAAGAGTTCTTAATGCAAGTTCCAATAGACTGCATTAAGAACTCTTAATTATGCTTGAAATGTCTATAACCATGCGTAATTGTGATTAGCAGCACAAGTTCCAAAAGACTGCACCACTAACTCTTAATTATGCTTGAAATGTCAATAAACATGCCTAGCTTAGTGCAGCCTATTGGAACTTGCAATGCTCATTTATAATGTTTGTTCCAACTATAAAGTAGGGAACGTCCCATCCATTTGCAGACATGACGTTTAGAACTTCTTTCCTGAAACAATCAATGTGTACACATATCAAACGAAGTGGTCTAAAATATGTGAGAAGTTAAGGTAGAGGTGTATTCCTCGGCCACCGCTTATCCAGAGCTTATCTATCATTGAACCAAAACTGGATGCAAGGGGAAGAGGTGTGTAGTTCAGATTGATGCATCGTCACACATAATGGTAGGTAGTATTCTTTGCTGGGACAGCTATAACGATATCATTTGTCCGATTATATGGTGTCAAAGCGAGGTTGGGTGTGAGGTTAGTGTCATATGAATAGTGTCATATGCATTCTGTATACGATGGCGACCTGAAATGTTTTACAGACTAAATTGCTATTGAACGCAAGATTTCGACATCTAAGCAGGTTTTAGATTGACGGAGACATCGTCAAAAAGATGCACAGAACAGTAAGAGAGATTATTTAAGTGCTACACAGATTGTACATTTAGTTAGTATAGCTACAACGTTTGTTATAATCTGTATGCAGGGCAAAGCTGAGTATAAAAGATATAACTTACTGATAAAGCATCAGATAATGTTACTTAATCATATCACATGGCAGTGCATGGCTAATCTACAAGCTTTAAAAACAATTCAGCCTTCACAACAGTTGTGCAACAATTGTATTTCATATATGACAACTACCATATAAGAAATACTGGGAATGATCTTTCTGTCAAATTTATCCTGATTAATAAAATATATACCATAGTATATTTACCATACTTGGGAGTTATTTCTGTGGGCTAGGGAGCTGAAAATAACTTCTGAAAGCAAGTTGTTGAGCTTTGGTCCTACTTGTACCCCATTAGAATTGGTCTGCATGTGCATTCATATATTTTTGTCATATTTCGCTATTAGTTTCTAATTATAATAGACTTTTAAATCGCAGAGGAATAAAAATTACTCAGTTGTATCTTTGATGCATGTTCTGCTCGAGATATTCCTGCTCTGACTCTGAGTCACTAGAAATCAAGTTGTTTTTGTTGGCATCTTTAATGCTTGGGTCTACAGGGCTTGTTTTTCCTGGCTGACTTGTGGCATAGCTCGTACTTGCTTGGGCAGATGGTTCAGTATCTAACAAACACAAGCACACACATTTTACAACATTCATTGTAAAAGTAATGTAATTAACACCTAGCAGAATATGCAATTAATTCAGAAGTGAACAACTAGGAACAATATTCGTATCGCTGCATATTTCTGCCATTGCTTCACATTTGTCTATAATTATGGGACCTGCATATTGTGTAAGTTTTCAGAACCATTCAATTGATCATTTGAAAAATACCATATTATGTCATTCAATACAAGTAAACTAATCGTCTGAGTCAAGGTAATCCATTTGTGCCAAGTACACGCCCACTTTGGTTATGGCCAATTCAGATCAAACATTATGAACAGGAATACCCCCAAGCACTGTTTATAATGGCAATCTGAGGACCCTTGGACCCTTGAGGTCTATCATATTAAGACCAGGTAAAACCATCAATGGTGCTGCTACATTAGCCTCTTCAATCACAACTTGTCAAATAGCGTCACAACCTGCCAAACAGCGCTGTACCAATCACTTGATGGTTATGTCCTACTATATAACAACATATCAATCTTCATTGCAGTAGGAAATGCATTAATTGTGTAATTGCTAAGTTAATGCTTCATCGTCAAGTTCTCTTTACATTTACATATCACCGGACAGTCATAATTATAATAGCCAAACGAGTATGTATCGCGCCTTGGGGTAAGGCTTGGATATTATTTTTATCCTTTTCTTGCGTGTTCTTTTTAAATTCGTATTTACCAACATGGCTAATGTGTCCACAGGTAAACGTAGAACTCCGTCTGAGACTTAGTTGGTTTATTTTCAGTATAATCCACAAACAGAAAACAAGGTAAAAGTGGTTTTCTATGATTCGAAGTGAGTGAGTCTCTTTTGGAGTCTCTCTTGGAGTCAAAGTGAGTTAGTCTCTTTTGGAGTCTCTCTGAGTGGGAGCCGGTTTCGTGGATCTTATATATCTAAGAATTGGCTTTACCGCCTCCATATAAGGAAAGGAATAATCTACCATCCCAGTGCCACCTCCCTCAACCAACACATTCCGTTGGAATACATCATACTAGGCATCAGAATCAGACAGTTGTTTGGGTGAGGGGGCGAAGGTAATGGTATGGGAGATGAAGCATAGCCAGTCGGTTGGGATAGAGCAACACCAAGGCCAGACAAAAATGGAATGCCATAACTCCTTGGTAACCAAGATGAGTAAGCAACAAGCATGCTGCGCAGATATTAATAGACCTACAGATAGAAACACTCAATGCTGCCCACCAATCTCATCATAACATAACTTTCCTGACCGGCAGCCATCTTTGTCATACGCCCTTCATAAATAAATAAATAGATTACTTAAAACCAATTAAAGTACAAAATCACATTAGCAATTCAGGACAGGATCGTCACAGTCTGTCGAACACGAATTTTATTTCCATTTTAAACAAAAACATCCAGCAGTGTGGAAACGTAAGCTGCTAACGCCGAAATAGCGGATCAGCGTCGAGGGATTCGGGTCATGGATATAAATTATGTCTGGGTAGGGGTAAAACGCGGATTAGATAATACAGAGCATGCACAGCCATGCATAACCAGTCAGGTTGTTACATTTTGGGAACTGCACTCTCCTATAAAGGCCTCATGTGTGATTTGGGGTTTCAAATATGCTTAAAACCACTATCAACACTAGAACAGATGCACAGATTTTAAGACTAACTGACAGATGACCATGGTATTTACAGCTTATACATAATAGATTCAAATGAGGTCATTGTACTATTGAACAATTTTTTGGATTACAAACATTGAACATTTGGCAACAATTTTAATTCCAATATTGATGTGGCAGATATCCTGAAAAAAGAGGCTCTGGACTTCAAAAGCCTACTTGGGGTCTAATTATTTAGCTAGCCGCTGTTTAACTTTGCTGTCAGCTCAAACCAGAACAGTTTGTTTGGGATAGCTACTATTGAGATCTAAAGGATCACTTTCCTGACTAATTGATGGCAAAAGTGTGACTGAACTATCATATAACACATAATCAAACTTATAGGAATGTTATAAAGAACTCATGTTTTAGTGTATTGGAAGGATAAATAATATTAGCAGATCATGCTTTATTCATGTCCAATAAAAGTACTTTAAAATGTAGGTTAAGGGTAACATTACTGATGCATGTATAAATTTAAGGATGTCGAAAGCAAAATATCCATATTCACCCGTTGAAAAAGAAATAACATTTAAAAGAGTACCCCCCCCCCCCCCCACGCACTACCACCAGGGTTGTTGTATGGTGGACTGTGACACTAGCCATCCTAGTGGCTAGTGTCATAGTTCACCATACAACATTGTAAGTTACAAGGCATGAAGTCTGAAGACGAGTGAGATCGATGATCCTGGATCCCCTACCTTACTCAACAACAGATTTGGAGCGTTTGGGGTATTGTGATACCAGAGCGCATGTCCGCTGTCGAAATCAGCAGATACCACAATAAAAAATAGGCTGACGGTGGGCGAAATGGCAATGTTTACATCTGACAGATGGCGCAAAAATATATATATATATAGTAGTATAGATGTTAGCGGTACTGGCGCACCTATCTCATATGATTATGGCACACCTATCTCATATGGGTTCTGGCACACCTATCTTATAGAAGCGCACTTTTACCCAGAAAACACACATATACAGGGTGACTCACATGAGCCAGCGAACCGCTCGCACCTCCCCCCACCATATGGTACCATATGAGCCCAGCCCTTCCAGCCCCTATGGTATAGGCCCACTAAAGAGGGCGACAGCAACGTCAACCATCTACAACAGGAACCTGAGGAATAAGTTCTTCTAAACGACTCACGCGCTCCAAAAGGTCCTCATACTTCGATTCCAATTCCCTCACCTCAATCTCAAGGTCCACCTTCTCCTCCCATATATGTTCCACATCTGCTTGCAGCTCGGCCACCCCCATATGTTCATCGGTGCTCATTCTATACCTCAGCCCTCATATGTTCAACATATCGACGCGTGCCCATAGGCCAGAGTGTCTACACCACCTGGAGCTATCCACCGCTTTGAGTCAAAGGGGGAGAGAGACACCTTGTTAACGTGGAGCCTATATATTTTATGGCAGTCACTCCTGAGCATGTTCATTCCGTGGCGAAACTGCTTTTGGGCGAGCAGTGACTGAGCGTGTCTAGATGCTTCTTCACCGCCACCTTCTTCACACCCTTAGCTCTTTTTATCTCGCCCTCATCAGACATCAGGATAGAGTACATCTTAGGGCGCAAACCAACATACTCCTTGATGGGCACGCCAGCGCACTCATCCTTCATCTTACCCAGAACCTTTTTGTTTTTGTCACTGTGCAGGGCATGAGAAGGGTCAAAGTTACTAGTGTCAAAGAGATGCCCATCCTCCCTCATATCAGCATAGACGTCAGTGGTACGGATCTCAAACAGCAGCGAGTCTGTGTCTGTGTAAAGCAGGTTAATATTACTGTCATATCTAGCCTTCATGGTATTGTAGTAAAAGTCATACATCAAGTGCTTGGAGAGGTCCAGAATGCACATGCCAACGTAGACCGGACGGTTCAGCACTAAGCGAGTCTTGTGCATATGCAGGGCAGCTAGATCATCGTCAAACACTTTTTGTCGAGCATAGGCGGGGCTGGCCACAAGCCTACGTATTTTTTCTTTTTCCGATGAGCGCACAATCTTAACGTCGACTCGCCTTCGGAGATTCTCCATCGTTTTACCAAAGACGGAGTTATTCATAAGTTTATAGAGATCCTTCTCAAAGTCGCTGTTGGCGGCCTTGTGCAGATCTGTATTCATCCTTATGTAAGGCTCCATCCATGGACTCTGGTCAAAGACAAGCGCACGATGAATCTTGGTGAGTCTCAACCCCAAAGACAGATATATCTTGAGGTTCCTGTAGTGTACCACATACTTCTCCTTGTTCCGCAGGTTGGGCACCAGCTTTTCAACTCCATTTCCGATGCTCCCCAATGCACCTAGGAGATCTTTCTGGTAGTCTGACAACCACTCATTTTGCACAAGAAGCCGCTCCGGCGCTAGGGGGTAATCGTTGTGTTCGTCATGAAGCGCAGCAGGATACTCCAAGTCAACCTCAAGTATATACCCCGTTTCAGCATCATCGGGATGGTCCTGGATCTCTAGGTTCTCAGGCCGTTCCACCCACTCAATACCCGAAGTAGGTAGGGCTTGGCTCATCGCCCACCCATACAGGTTGTTGGCATCGAGGTACTGGATATAGCTCGCTGGCTTATCCTGCTCAAAGCCCTCCACATATGGGTTGTTCGCTTTAGCGTGGCGATGTGATACCATGCTTATCCCACCGCGCAGCCCCTTCTCAATAAACAGGTGCTTGTCATAATCTGTGAGAAGCTCGAGTTCCACCCTGTGCTCTTAAGAAGCGCATCCCACGACAAACCGGGGCTGGTATAGTAGTGGGCCGGATCCAACCCGTATTGCTTAAGACAGGTTTTGCGGAATGTTTCAAACACATCGGCCAGGAGCAGTACATCCGTGCGTAAGTAAAGGTCATGGTAGTCCCCCATGTTTTTACAACCGAACGCGTTCCAGACTTTCTGGGCGTGTTCATAGTCTGCAGCAGATATACCCTGTTCAGAGAGCTTGCTGTAGAAATCATGGATCGGCGGCAGTGGACCATCAACCCAGCCATCCATGAACTCATAGGGATACACTCCCTTACGCAGCAGCAAGCGCCGCTTTGTTTCATCTGGCTCGTATTCCGCCGTCACAGCAAAGGCATCTGGGTTGTTAGCAGACACAAGCTTGTTGAGCGAGGCTAGGAGGAACTGTGCACTGTCAATGAGGAGCAACTGTCTGACCGACAGGGAGATATACTTCTCCATGTTATTTGGGATGCAGTTGATATTGCCCTCCACTTTGCTTATACCCTGCATCAAGAGATGGGAGTCGTAGCCCCGCAGGTTATGGAACACCACAGGGATGGGTGTTGTCTTGGCCGAAGTTTTCAGGTTACACACGTTATGGGCTGGCCCTCTGTACAAGCCTGTTATATGGCAGTGATCGCGAACAGAGTCACAGCCCAGTTTTTTCTTGCACACATGACAGTGAGTTGCAGCCTTATGTGCCCTTCTATCCTCCCGAGTCATACGCATAGGGACAGGCTTGGACAGAACTGCTTTGATCTTTTGCTCCTCCTGCTGCAGAGCTTGTAAGAACTTCTCCACAACATCGCTTCCTCTATAAACCACAGGGGGTTCTGTCTGCCCATCACATCGGACAACCCCATAGCTGTAACCACATGGCTCATGCTCCTGCGTTCTCTGCGTGTTGCTCTTACCAGGATTAGGCGCAGGTCCCGGAAGCTTCACTGTGAGCGCCTCAAAGTCGGCATAGATAAGATAGGGGACAGCAAGCTGTTTCTGCCAGTTCTGGAAGGATAATATGTTCTTCCCTTCCTCAGGCATGTCAACTCGCACAGCAGTCTGCCCGATACCCATGCACTCAGGTTTGTGCGCCAGGAGCAGTTTCTCAGTGGTGTTTCCATGCAAGCATCGCTCGCAGAAGAACTTGCGGTGCTCGTACTTACTCTGGTCATACAGCAGGCGGTTCAGGTCTTCGATCTGCGTGTAATGAAACCTACCGTCCTCCTCAATCAGCATGAGGTTTATACATGGACCAGGCTGTCTGCTGATACGGTGAACGATGGTGGCATTTCCATCCCAGCCAAAGACATTCAAGCCGCCTACTTTAGCATCTTCTCAATCTGCGAGATAGGTGTTGGATAGTCCACGCCTTTTCCTTCTAAGAGTCTTAAGAGCGGCTTAATGTTATATTTCGATGGTCGCTGCGGGTCCTTGGCAACCGGGTGCAGAGCCGCTTCAATGGAATATAGAACGCAGTGTGGGTCGTTTGTGTTTTTTACATTTCTAATTGCCTTCTTTACCGCCAGCTTTCTCGGCAGTTGGCAATATCAATCCACAGAGTTATGACCGCCTGAAACTCCCAACCAGAACCTTGGTTGGTCCACTTCTCCAACCGCTCTTGGATATTAGCATTGCACTGGTCCAGCTCATCGTTAATATCTTCTAGGGAGAGAACCACCTGCTGCATATTACGCAATACAGGCTCAAAATACTCAGTGCTGTCATCATCGGCGTGCTTGGAGAGTCTTACCTTAAGGGCAAACTGACACTTGATTCCACCTAGCTCTTCCAGCTCACCAGTCAAAACTTTATTCATCTTCCGACGCATGCCCTTAAAGAACATCATAAGGTCCGAGCTAAGGGGGTGAGACTCAGAAACGTTCATCACCCATCCACTCAAATAGTTTTTAACAGCCCACTTAGTCTTCTTGAAGGCAAGACGCGCTGTGGGGACTGGGAACTGGGTTGTGGGGATGCGTGGGGCAGGGACAGGTCTGCGTGGGGCAGGGGCTGGTCTGCGTGGGGCAGCAGTGGGGACAGGGGTGCATGCCACCCCAGCCTTTAATCTAGCCAACATCTCCTTGTATGTACGGTCATATTCATTTCGCACTTGGAGTGCTTTGAGTGCAACCTTAGAGCGTGGATAAGGAGGCTGAAAACCGTGAATTGAAACATAATCGTTTTGGGCTTCACGTGCTCGCTGATTATGAGTCATATTTACTATACAGTTCCATTAGTCTAAAAGGGAATTCGTTGATACACAAAGGCACAACAATACAGCGAGCGGACTTTGACCTATGCAGTAAACACCCGTCTCTGACAAGGTGCCAAGCTTCGTCGCACATAGGCCTAGCCGCCAAACCATGTTGTTGACAGCGCCACAAGATTTCTATTTTTATACAGTGGGGAATCCCCGTTCAGTGGCGCTGACTGGCAAGTCAGCGTACCCAGCTATAGGCCGTTGTGAAGCAATTTTTTGGGCAAGACGAAGACGACTGTGGTTGACTTTATCGAACCCACAATCCATACACAATCCTACCTTATTATTTTTTATAGCCTTCTGACAACCCGCACAAAGACGATTAATGACACCATGTTTTATCTTATATCTGTGTAATCCACAAAACTCTTGCTCTTGCGTACAGGGCATGTTACAGGGGACTTTCTTTCCGAGCAATATCCATGGGCACTTATTGTCAAATACTACCATTGTTATATATATAGATATCTATTAGTCTAATTGGTAATACCGTCTGGCGGCAACTGGGTATCGGACGGCACCACAAGCAACTCCTCCTTTACAAAGCCACGGAGAGGTCCATCCAGCAAATAGTATAGTACAGGCTCACCAGATTTAGTGACAGAGCTTCCAATCCGGTAAACATTGAGCGACCACACAGGGTCAGTGGCCCGCCGCCGGTGGTCTTGCTCTGCCTCACCAGGCTGGTAGAGGTAGCGAACGCCAACATCAGAGGGAAGCTTTTGCTCTTTGACCCCCAGAGGGCGCCCTGGTACGACTGCAGAGGGCTTTTATGCAACTCGTTTTGCCTTTATAGCATCTTTAGGTTTTTTTCCAGTCAAGCGTGTCACCTCATTATTTATCGCAGAGACTACAGCCTGCAGTCGATAAACCCACTCAGTCGATCGTTTTCCAGTATCCCTTAACTCTACGGCATACTGGTGACCAAAGAGTCATTCAGCAAGGGTTCGGTTAAAGCGTTCCAGTATACCCTGGTCTCGATGGATATTCACACGGCCACGCCTGACTGATACTCCATGTTTTACTAACAGCTGATTCGCTGCACCCATAAACTCCCGTCCGGGGTCCACCTGAAGTAGTTTAGGCCAATGCAGCAGTCCTCGTTTGTATATCCTCTCAAGTGCACCTGCGACCTCCTTAGCCTCTTTTGTAGTCAATGGCTCAGCCGCTTTGTAGCGCGAGGCCACATCAACCAATGTTAGGGCATACTTGTAAGTCCGGCGCGTCACAATGTCATGAGGAAGAAATAAGAGATCGGCTTGGTGAACCTCTAGGGACAGGGACATCAAACTTTGGCCTGGAAATGTGTTTTGGCACCGGCAGGTAGATTTGCCATATAGCTTGCTTTGTTAGCCACCCCCTGGCAACTTCCTCAGAAACCCTCGCTTCTGTTGCAAGCTTCTTGATGGCTGTAATGCCTTTCCAGTATCCCTTAGGACTATAGTAGATCTTTTGCATGCGACGATCCATATACAGTAAACGTTCGAGTCTCCAAATGACCTACTTAGCAAGCCTGTATGCAACCTGCCCAGTCGCAGCCATAACCAGTATAATGAACGCCACCTCACACCCCCTCTGTTCATCTGAGGGCTCGTAGAAGTCTGAAATCTGAGGCTCAGAGCCCAGCGGGTCGACGGTTTTATTCGTAATTAGGGCGTACTCACGCATAGCCTCGTCCGCATCCTTAAAAGTATGCTCGGCATGTCCCTGGCGGCGCAGTTGCTCATTGACGAAGTCTAAGCGCTCAGTTCTCTTCTTGGCCCATGCTGCCTGAGCAGATTGAAGCTGCTCGATTGCCATATCATGGCGTTTACGTTCCGCGTCCACTTGGCTGCCTCGTAATTTAGAGATTAAAAAGTTGCTCCCAGAGAATGCAAGGGCGTTAACAAGAGCACCCCCAACAAGTAGCGTGAGTGTGGCCATTACTTCAATATATCAACTGGTAAGATTCCTTGTTTAATTAGCATATCCTTTGTGGCCATAGCTAGTGATACATCGGCAACAGCCATAGCCAGGGGTCGTGGGGTGAAATCAAGACGTGGCACCCCACCACCCAGAGCCATCTTAGCAAGCTTGGCATAGCCTATTGAAATACCGGAAACAACTACACCGTGGTACAGAGCGTTTACGAGCATTTTTCCATCAGTAATTGGTGTTGTCATCTTATTCCATATAAAAGGGATCCTTTAAATGAGCGTCTGGAGGCTTTTGTACCACAACCTGTTTGGGTGTGAGGCTACCATCTGGTGCCTGTAGCAATACAATGCCAACACGCCAACACCGCCGACAACCAAAGGCACAGCCCATGTAGGCCACGTCCACCTTTCCAGAGGTTTGCTCGTTGATATTGGCTCGACAGCTTCGTCTCTACCATCTGTAAGCGCTGCCTTAGCCTCTCGGAGCTCTCTCAGAAGCTTACTTCGATTGACTTTTCGAGCTGCAGCACACTTTCGTCCTGCCGCAACCCTTTTAGCGTTTTTTGTCACTGACGTTATCTCCACCGGTGTTGTCTCCCCTTGATTCGTGTTTGTTTCTTCCATGTTTACTTACTAAATTTATTTGTCCAATTGATAGCTCTTAGTAAGCACCTGTTATAGCGGAGTTAAGCACATGCTATAGCGGAGTTAAGCACATGCTATATCAGAGTTAAACACATACTATAGCGCGGAAGTGGTGTCTTCCTCTCCACCGGCCCCTGTTGTTTCGGTGCTTGTTTTTCCAAATTGACAGTGCTTAACTGTTGTTAAAGCCGCAGTTAAGGGAGCTAAAAACATACCATAGCGATGATATAGCTCACAAGTGGCAGTGCTTAGCGCGTGTCCAACAAACGGATCCGTCTCAAGGTCTGTAATTAGCCTTGGCTGGTGTTCTGGTGGGATTGGTAGAAACATACAAGCAATACCTGAGTACAGCTGTAGCAGTGTCTGACCTAGAGTACGTGTCATGCTGGCACCTAGCCGAGCCTCGTATCTCACATACAGCTTTATGATCTCTTCATCAGACATTGATTCAACCTGGTCAATTGTAAGGTGCTCCAAACCAAGGTACTGACGGGCCTGACCGCCGGCTATGACGGCAGCAAGCCTATCTCTCTTAGAAGACATATCTACACTAGGGGTGCAACTAGGTTCCGCTCCCCCAGACTTTGTCTCCACTAAGCTAGTCGAGTCCTGTTCAAGGAGTTTATCACTAATGGTATCAGGATCCATGAATATACGTATACGCCTTCGAGCTTCAAAATACTGCACCGCTACCCAGATGAAGAAACCTAAATTGATTACTGAGGCAGCGGCTGCTATCAAGGCCAATATCACTTCAATCGACGGCATATGCAGTAGGCTGATCAGTCTTCAGCAGCAGTTTTTCGTGCTTGGTCTTTGCTAGTAGTTGGCGTACTGTGGCACGTTCCTCCTTTGTTGGAATTACATCATTTTCACGTAAGGCGTCTTCAAACGAGTCACGGTCCTTGGTGTGAAAGAGCACCATCCAGCGAGTCAGCTCACGTAAGTCCTTCAGCACAGAGTTGTACTTTTGGGTGAGGACCCAGACACTTTGCTGCGCATGGCGGCCGCTAAAGGCCAGTTCGGATAACATGTCTTTCTTCTTGGTTAGGGCCTTTGTTGCCGAACAGTCATCAATTATGTACAGGGTTGGCTCGCCCTTAAAACAATGGTAGAAAGCCCTCAGGTGGTCATGGAGCCGCTCCCCTGGATCAACCACGTACACCTCTGAATCATCCCACACCCATGACCGCGTCCGATAGGCCTCGTTGAAACGTATGGTAGGGCAGAGGATTACAATATGCTCGAAGGCACCAAAGAAGGGCCCTTCAAGTAGGTCGAGGATGAATGCGTTTTTCCCACATCCTGTCTGCCCACAAACAATTGCCGAACAGGGACCATCTGGAAATGTAAACTTAGTAGACTGCGCTGACGAACCTGCCATCTTTAATGTTAAGCTGTGCATCCATTACAATATACATATAAACGTTCAATGCACCGGCTGCCTCTGCCTTTTTCGTGATCTGTATGGTGATGCCCTCAGACGCATTCTCCACAGCCCTGCCACTACCGTGCAGTTGGTCGTCATCACTCGTCCTTAAGTCGAGCCACAGAGCATACTTAGTGGTTAGGTACTCTCCTAGGGACACGTCCGACAATGCCAAGTCTTTTGCAGCTATTGCTACACGGGGGTCTCGTTTACTCGTTGCTGCAAAGGCCTTCTTCACCTCGTCCCACTGCTGGTAGCCACGCATGCCCTGGGCATAAAGCTGATTGGGGATGCCCTCAATGGTCACCTCGACCTTCGTAATCTTTGGGTTGTAGAACGACTCTGTCTTCCTGGCGTATGAGACATTGGCTGAGTCTTCAAAGAGCAGTAGGATGCCCTTCATGCTGCGAGCCGGCACGTTCAGGTTGATGTTCCACAGTGTATCTCTTTTATTGTATACAAGCTTCCTGTGACGAAGCACACGGTCATACAGAATCGAGAGTCGACCTGTGTACTGGGTGCGTATCATACGGACCAACTCTGGTTGGGTAACCATGTCATACGCCAGTGAGATGCCATCAATTTTGTAGCTGGAGTCGCTTGTTGCGTGAATCACACGGTTGTAGTCGTTGAACGTGTGCTCGTATTCCAATCTGTCATTAAGCGCGCTCTGGTAGAATGGCATGTGGCTCTCGAGGAGTTCAAAATCAAGCGGAACGTAGAACCTGTTACTATACACATCGGCTACGGCCTTGTCCTCTTCCTCGGTATCAACCTTGTCTCCTGCCCCCAGTCGTATCTTAGTTGCGTTTCTATCATCTGATGTGTCAATGCCCTGGTACTGAAGGCCCTGTCTCTCCTGTGCTGTCCGCCACAAGTCGTGGTAACAGTGGTACATATCGCTGTCATCAATAGACATGACCTCATTGCCAGAAATCTTGATTGTCATTTTCTTAACCATGGCACGACCCAAGTTTTGCACAACGCTGCGGTTAAACATCAGTCGAGGTCAGCGTGATTGTAAAGGCCAGCCGTGCTGTCCCTGGAACAATGACGTCTTCTGCACCTAGATTGGGGAAGCGAACCAGCAGTTGTTGGTTCTGATCAATAGTGCTTGGATTATTTGTAACGACTACAGACTATCGCACGCCCTTTACCCCGAGGGGCTGCGTATCCGGCGGTGTGGGTTTAGTTTTGAGTCCGTAAGTACTCGTCATGTTGAATGTTTAATTACAATTATATCTTTAACACACATACATGGAGTTTGATAACCCAACATTTGACGACCCAGAGGAGGAGGGGGGATGGAAGAGGAATGACACTAACTTTGATGATGAGGAGACTCTCCCAGAGGCCACTCTCCCACCTGTTACAGAAGGGGACATTGGGATGGATCGGTCTATACCACCAGAAGGCCGACTCGTTATAGGCGCTGTCAATGATTATTACGATGCATTAGCTGAAAAAGGCCACACACCCTCCCTCGGCCACGATTATACAAAGTTTGAACTTGTTAGAGGACAGTTACGTTTGAAGGACTACCCTGACTTAAGTATTACAAATTCTCGTACTAAAGCCCCGCTTTCACTTGGAACAATAGGTAAAAGTAGAGGGGGGGCTAAGGTTGTCCGTGATGGTTTGGGGTTCACTGAGTGGTCCTCACAAGTGGTGTCAGAAAAGGAAGCAACAGCCCTCCAAGGCGTTGACCAAGCAGCTGCTAAAGCCGCAGAGAATTTAGAAATGAGGGGCCCTGAAGCCGTGACAGAGCAAGGTGGTGTGGAAGAAACAAGCTTCATGGAGGACGTTCATAACACCATCCAAGACCTAGGTACACAAACAGACAACGAACTACCACTCAGAGAGCTTATAGGGCTTGACAAGGCTATGCAGACCCAGAGGGGTAAGCTGGTCAACAACCTAGTTAAGATAACTGAGTTAGAAAGGGATATAAACAGCGGGAAGCTAAAATGGCAAGCCTGGAGGAGGAAGGGAGGGGTGATAGTCGAGCATGGAGATTCCAAGCAAATGAGCTTGCAGAGCTGCAGGACCTGTGGAGTGCCCGTATTGAGGCTGCCTCTGTCAACAGTGAACGTCTAAGGACCCAAATTAACCGCATCAGGGAAACGATCAACATACTTCTTAACGAGGACACAACACTAGCTGAGCGTGTACGCACCCTGTTCCGGGAGCAGGGCATAACAATTGCCTCCATCCTAACTGCGATTGGATTGGCAATCTCGACCCTGGTAGTTGCTTTGACGGGTGGAGGGAGCACTAGTGCAACCCCAGCACCAACGCCGACGCCAGCTGATAAGCCCGGGGTAAAGGACTGGATTAAAAAAACAGCTGAACTCCTTGGCAAACGATTTGAAGGGTCTTGCCGGTAAGGCAGCAGCTGCCCTTCCAGGAATTATTGGCTCCATCGTATCATGGCTGCTTACGTCAGCTGCAAAGGTGGCTGGTTGGATGGCAGAACATGTATGGGCCGCATCTGTGGCGGTGGGGGGAGTTATCCTCCTGATACTCCGTGACTTACTACGTAGCAAACCAAAGCACAGCTAAGCCTATAGCGATTCCACCTACAATGAGAGCTGTTTTCTCATCCTTGTGCGTAGATGGCAGAGCAGCGGGTGAAGGGTCTTCGACGGGGGGTGGAGGGTCGGGGGCGGCAGGCTGAGGGTCAAAGCTTCCTCTATCTGGAAGAGCAACAACCGCGTTGACATCAGTATTGCTGCCGATTTGCTGTTCCTCAGTTGCAATGGTAATCAGACTTCCAGTATGTAAGTACTCCAGGCAGTGTTTGCTCCATCTTGGTCTTGCTTTATAAAATCAATATGTAGCTTGCCGCCCTGAAAAACAAAGCCGTTGGTTGATTTCTCAAAGGTTTGCCTAACGGATTCGTACAGGTGGGTGTTTCCATAATGAGTGATAACCCGTACCTCGTGTGTTTCAGGGTCGGTGAAGTACACCCGCCCTAGGCCCTGGTTACCGCCTTTTATCCTCCAGTCGCTGTTTTCGTCAACCCCAAACTCATGGCAGAGCTGGTGGTAGATACTCTTGTCAAAAGTGTTGTTGGTGACCGACCATGTGGCGTCATCCGGCAGTGCTATTCTCTCATTTCGTCTAAAAGTCTCCGGATGGTGTAGTAGACGTGAAACCTGTAGAGGTAACTTAGTGCTGGGGAGTCAGATTTAAGGTGGTGTAGGGCAGAAACACCGCAGCCGCTTGTTGCACACCATACAACAAAGTTTACCTGGTTCTGCCAGTATTGCATGTGGTTGGTTCTCCAGCCAACTACAAGGCTGTCATCACTTATGTTTGGCACCAAGTATTTATCAAACAGGTTGGAGAACTCCACCCTAAACGCATCTGTAATTTTACCTGCCTTAACCTGGATGAGAAGGTGTGTCAGATCCTCACGATCAATATGAGGTGGATAGACAGGCCCAGTTTTGTACGTTTTATTCGTATTGAAACTAAAGGCTTGTTTATTCATAGTGCTATGTATCACACTCTGTCAAATGTTCAAAGCGGCGGCGCTGTGTCCCTGCGAAAACCTATTGACAACACTGCGGGCGATCTATGTGTTGGCCTAAGGTCAATCACGTATACTGTGGGCTGGTACAATCTAGAATCAGACGAGAGCATTGCATGGCGGTCAAGGACTTCAGTAGAGAGAGGATATGCTGCATTAAAACCAGGCCTCTGGAGTTTAAGCCTTCTTCAGGAGCATATTACACCATTAGGTATCGGTTTGGAGGTTGATGCTGTAAATGGGGTTATTACCCTAACAGTTCCAGACAATGTGGGTGCGCACATAACAGTCGGAGTGTTAACAATGTTGGGTCTTGACGGCCTCAGTGGGGGGTGGATACCTTCAGGTACTTACATAGGTGACCGGCCCATCAACTTTAGCATCTTTAACACAATTTATGTTCACCTCGATAAAGTCAGTACCACACACAACATGCTAGATGGTGCGCCCACTACGCTTCTTGAAGTTGTTGGCTTAGAGGGTAGCTCTTTCGGTGATATTATAACCACGAACTTCACTAATCCTGTATGTAAGCGTGTCACTAGCGGAACAGTGCATGAGTTAAAGGTTCAGTTACGCGATAATAAAGGAAGGCTATTAGATAACCACGACTTACCTGTTAGCGTTGTTCTTGAATTTACAAAATGTCAATAAAAACGAGTATTTATGGACCTAGGCAAAAACCGTCAAGCACTGTTCAGGGCGCCGACCTCTCGGAATATGCCACATAGACCTATGTATCTATTGGTGACTCACAAAAAATGGATAAAAGTGGCGGTACTATGACTGGAGACCTTGAAATGGGAGATAATAAAATCGTTTTGAGTTGAGAGACCCGATT